>JAJJHT010013248.1:74245-98264 GCA_021223865.1 Drosophila pandora | reverse complement strand
AATCTAACTAAAAATAAATATAATCAGTGAAGGAGACATCTCCGACCCTATAAAACAGAGATGCCGAGTCCCACTTCTCTCGTTCCTGCTTTGTTGTTGGATTGCTCTTTCATATGGGAAGAGCAGAGTCATATACGTGTGCTGCTCCCAGCATAGAAAAGACAAATTACAAGAAATTGAAGAAATTACATAACATCGTTTCATATTTTTGATCAGGATCACCTAAAAACTAGGTCAGGGAAAATTTTACATAAATCAAACTTGAGAAATTGAGAAAAAAGAATAAAAAAGCGCTTTATGAACCTCTCTTTTTAACACGCACACAAAATCCAACTCTTGTTTAAAACATACTAAAACTAAAACTAAAACATAAAACACAAATAATATAAGCACGAATAGTATATACACAAGTCCTACTTTTCTTCTCGATCACGATGCTCTGCAAGTCTCACACTCATCGGCCTCACATCAGCCGCGCGCATATTTTAGTACGACGCGCCCAATGTTCCCCTGCAGCAAGGAGCAGTATAGCGGATCAATAGTATTTAAATTGGTACACAACATCAACTTGTCAAGCATGATGCAGCTAAAAGACGACACTAGTCGAGACGCAATTTCAATTTAACAATTGAACAATGTGGTAGCGAGAGTCAATGCAATAGACGGCGGCCTTCATGCGATTACGGCAACACTACACAAGTCAATCAACCTGGCTGACCAAGTAGCGGAAGTCACAAGGGCATGTCAACTTGCCAAAACTGGAGTGGCAAATACAAACCTCCTTGCAAAACGTGGCAAAAACAAACGCCTAAAATTTACAGTTGATGTCTGGCGTTTCACGAGGTGTAACCTTTTCCTTTGTCTTGGAGGCTTCATTAACAATGGTAGTCTTCTCGATACTGTTTATCATCTGGAGGAAGCTGACCTCCACCAAAGGAATACCAACCACGAGGGTTATAATCGAGGACCTAGAAAACCCAAAGAAGACGTCGACAACAACTCACCATTCTGCCCATTAATCTGCGGGACGCAGACTTTTAGAGGGGGAGGAGTTATCACCCTGGCATCAGCACTGGCAAGCCCCCCCCACAATAAACTATTTTTCCATTTTCTGATTAAGACACTTTCCCAAATAAATTGTTACGATAACTTACTTTTACACTAAATTGTATTTTCAACGTCACGAGAATATGACCCGACTCCTCATCATCAGGTGATCAATAAATGGACACCTTTACTTATATATTTATACATTGTTATTATAAGCCGTTGACTTTATTGTGAAGTAAGCATAAGAAGGGGACGCGAACTCTGAAAGAATGTTACTCTCATAAGTGCTGTCTATTTTCTATTTCTATATAAAAATTTTTCTTCGACTATTTATCCGAAAAACGATTAAATTTAAAGTTTTTCGCTGTTTAGGGCTTATAAATATTGTGAGACTATTTTAAACATCTAATCACTAACATTTTCGAATAAAAACACAGAGTGATAAAACACACGTCCGTATGCGGCGGAGTTTAACAACTCAACCAATTTTATTGGGGCCAGAAACGGGATGCGGGTGGTGCTCACCCGCTCCAGATCATCAGTCATGAGAATCAACGGCCGCTGCTGTAATTTTGTCCGATTCCGGTTTTGGCTATCAATGTGGTGCTGGTCAAGGACGGCTGTAATATTCCCCTTTACATGAGGAAAACTGTTACCAATCACATTGATGGTATCGTGTGACTCCTTGGTCGAGTTCCAATATTGTAAGATTCGTTCCTTTTTCCCTTTTCGTCTTAAGTGATAGACTTCAGTTGAATTGCCAGTTTACAATACTAAGAGGTTGGCACGCTTTATGCAAATACCTGAATATTAACCGACAGGTGGTCACATTTATCGACGAAGGTCCAGGTCGACCAGGTGTGATCCTGTAAAGCGAGGAGTGACCAGATCAGGAACTCAGATCCGCCTATAAAATCAACTAGGGACACCCCGGTCAAGTCTGAAGACTGCTGATCCAGGCTTGCTGCGGCGTACGCACAGCGATCACCTGGAGTAAAGGAGGCATGATGCCAAACCTCTGGTCAGCCAAAGATCCTGCTGATGGTGGAGTGGGAGCGTTAGAAATTAAGATTATAGTTCTAGGTCAATTTTGATATTTTAATTTAATCTATTTTCATAAGAATTCTTATATTCTACTATATAGAATTTATTGGAAGTGAGCTCTTTAGAGCGCTTTGGGAAGGGATTGGGTTTATTCGGTCAAATCGGTTTGTTTGGGTAACCGTTGCGGCCAAGGGTGTTTTGTGTATTATAAGCTAGTGTTTGTGTTCATTAGTAGTGTCACATAAAGACTGAAAATTATCGCTTAAAAGGTGTATTATAGCTGTGTGTTCAAATCATTACATGGTTCTTAGACTTAATTCTATACTCTTTGGTGCCAACTAGTGCCAAGACCTACTACCTTATATTTACACTTAGTAATCTGATCTAGTCATCAACATGTCGCAATACACAATAATCAGACCGCCTAACCAATTGGCACACCTAGTAATAACTAGCAATAAGCATGAAACAATATCCAACCTAATAACCCAGCACTAGAAGACGGCGCCAGAAGCAGAAATCAGAAGTATCAGCGGGAAAAATGACCGAATGACTGAAGCAAGCAAAGCCAGCTAGCTAAGCCGAAAGGCATGAACAAGCTATCTGAGTCAGCCGACTCAGACAGAGAGGTGGGTGACATTGGCATTTACATTGCAGGAACACGTTCATAACATTGACCTTCCCTAGACTAAGTTTATGTATAATTTAGCATCTTATATAAGAATTGTTCTTCTCAGGCGTGAATATAGAGTAGATCGGTTCGTTACTCAGAGTCAAGATACGGCACTTAAAACCAACCTACTTCGAGAGATCCTGTGTAAAACGGACCGCAAGTAGGACTCTCTTAAGCCTATCTTCTTCGAGTGGCTCCTGTGTAAACGGACCACAAGTAGAATTTCGTATATTCGTTCTTTGACTACGCCTCCGGAACCTACCGTTATGCCCGCGAGTTCAAATTCGACGTAGTGGCGGCGCAACGCTCTATGGACGAAAAATATATTTTTAGGTTTTTTACGTTCTTAAGGCTGTATGTAATGCTAGGTGTACATAATTTAATACATAAAGTTTTTATTTTTGTAAAGTTTAATTTGTATGTTTTTAAGGGTGTCAGTATATAATGTTAGGTTAACATAGTTTATTGTTGTAAAACCACGCCTTGTGAATCTTTTCTTGTCGTTTTTTCCGCACTTTAATTCCTCATATCTGATTTATGAAAAACTTCTCCCGACTTAGTTGTAACCTTTTCCTCTTTCAACACTTCTTCGGCCTTAAACCTTTGTATTTCCTTAGTTTTAATTTGCTTGTTTGCGACATACAAATATCGCAATCCCCATGTTCTCAAATAATTCTAAACTCTGGGACATAACAAGCCTCTTTCATTGTCGGAGACCATTATTTTAGGGACCGAAAAGTGGTGGATCGCTTATACCAATCGTTCCCGTAAATGCACTGAACACTGAATTTTGCGAACTTGTCAACACAGCTCAAGCATACCCTCTTTTCCAGGGTAAAAATGTCTACATGGAGTATTTCGCACTGATAGTTGGGAACCGATGTTGGCTGCAGCTCTGGTCTATTGGGATGCCGTTCACACTTGAAAAGCTTACAGCATTCGCAAGCCGAAAGTTGGGAGCCTATGATGCTTGACATTTTGGGAAAGAAGATTTCTTGCATATGTTGGATACGAACTATCCAAAACAAAACCCGACATAAATGTGGTGGATATTACAAAATTTTAATATTCATATACCATGCACACGTCATCCTTTAAAATACGTGTGCCCTTGCAAATCTTCGAGACAATTTGTTCCGTCAGCTTTTGGCCAGAGGACATTTTCATCCAAGAACAGACACGTACGGAGAAAAAAAAATTACAAAACCCGAGGGTGTAAAACTCCCACATATTACGGCCACTGACCAACCTTCCACCTCATCATCCTCAGTTTCAAAAAACTAATGTCTTCACTAACACTTATCTATCAGAATACTAAATGATAATGTAGTGTACTTTCCAAACTGTATTCTGATAGTTCTTCCTTTGCATTTCACATTATAGTCTTTATAGAAACTTGGTTAAAGCCGGAAATCTGAAGCTCCTAAGTTTTTCAAAGGAGGTACACCACTTTCAGTTGTGATAGAACTCTGCGAAGGAGTGGAGGTGTGTTAATTTCTATAGACTTCAAAATCGCTTCTGAAGAGTGTAAGGAACTGTTTTTGCTAACTTTTGCTCGCAACAAATGCCGCGGCTAGCTCACAGGATTGTTCCACCGAATTTATAGATTCGACGTGAGTGCCCGAGCCCCGAAAAAACACAAGGTGCTTAGTTTTATAAATATCCTCTTTATTTTAATAATGATACAAAGGGTGAATTTCACCGGCTGCTCGGCTCAGCCGATCGATTGTTCATCCTCCCGTCATTCCCCGATTACCGTTCCAGGTTGGTGCCAATACACAATCGCTAATGGTGTTCTTGGTGCCTGGCGCCGGTTCGGCTTACGGATCCCTCCGTTTGGACTCACGTGCTCCAGTTGCGGGGCCTGTGCTGACCCTCTCCTGCCGCTGTCGCTGTTTTTGTAATGCTGCTCTCCTGTTGTCGCGCTTGCTCCTGTCGTCGTTGCTGCTTCTGTTGATGCTATTGTCGCTGCTCTTGTCCCTGGTTGTCGCTGCTTCTCTTCTGTGGGCGCCGTGGGTGTTCAATATCCTTGGCTCACTGGGAATGCCCTTTCGCCGTGGCCGGCACCCAAACCGTGTTAGCAGACCAATAGGCTCACCTTCCAGGCAAACGCCGGGCAGGATGCGCTTCTCGGTGCATGGCGGCCGGATCAGGGCACGAAGGGCCTACCTACCTTCTTTAACTCCAGGTGATACGCTGTGCACACGCCCCAGCGCCTGGATCAGGATTATATTGACTTTACCGGGGTGTTCCTGTTTGGTTTCACTGTTGGGCCTGAGTTCCCGAGCTGGCTACCCCTCGCTTTACAGGATCACACCTGGTCGTAACGGTCAGGAATCGACAAGGCGTACGCCAGGTCGATCCGTCGCTATTGCTATGACACCTGGATACCTGTCGTGTCCGGGAATAATCCAACCCGACTCGATTTACCCTTGGACTTCAGTTCCGCCGCGGATCCTTGATCCTTTTCCCACTTGTTCCTTGACTTCTCCTTGTTCGATGACTCGCATACAGCCGCTGGACTTACCCACAGGGCGTCCCTGAACCTGAAACGGAATCAGAGGAGGAAAAAATAAATTTTTGCGCTTAGTGTTTAGAAAATTATAAAACTCCTGAGTAACTGAATCTGACAGCGGCGAATATAACTCCTATAACATTCTGCGTTATGCACGGTGAAATTGGACCGAGCTTCTAAGTATCTTGAATAAATAGCTGTACAGCCAGATAATCTATGTTTATTAATAAGCCTACTCATAATGTTTGTTAAATTTATAAGGTGCTTTGTAAACCAAGGCGGATTCATTGAAGCGGACGGATGTCTCCACGGCACGCAAACGTCGAAAAATATGTTCATGGTTATATACAATTTTTGTTATGCGATGTTTATATCCTCGCATGCCAGTAGATTAGACCAATCAAATTCCGAAATTAACTTATTTAATTTCATAAAGTCAGCCTAACGGAAAAAACGAACTTTATGATTTTTAAGTGTAGACTTAAGGTCAATTATACAATTGTTTTCGATTAAAACCTCAAGAGTGGGATGAGATGGATCCTCAGGGTAAGAAAGAGGCAAAGTTTTTGAAAGAGTAATTCCATAAGGATCAGAAACGAAACTACAGTCCAACAGCCAACCTAAAGAATTTCTAACGTGGTTAATTTGAACGAATGACATTTCGAACATGCCCGCAGGAAAGTCGTGGTGGGAGTTAAGCTGCAAAGACGGTGAATTTTCAACATTTGACCACATGAGTTCTGGGATATTAAAGTCACCCAGAGCTATCAGCTGGTCACCATAAGATAGACGATCAAAAACCAAACGAATAGCGGACAAATGTTGCCAGTATGTTGGCGGTTCGGACGAAGGTGGTATGTACGAACAGGTAACATACAAAGATTGATCGGACAAAGTGATTTTGATGCAAAGAAATTCAATGTCACCAAACTCTTGTGATTTTACCTCTTGTGAGGAGATTAGATCTACCACACGCCAAGACAGGTGGCAAGAAGGGCAGCAGCGTGAGGAGACGGGACAAGCTGGCAAGCCGGGGCGTGTTCTGTGGGGTAGGTAGGCCCTTCGTGCCCTGATCCGGCCG
The DNA here is from genome assembly GCA_021223865.1 of Drosophila pandora. NCBI lineage: Eukaryota > Metazoa > Arthropoda > Insecta > Diptera > Drosophilidae > Drosophila > Drosophila pandora. Next base: position 91,901 of record JAJJHT010013248.1, on the reverse strand, counting down.
CCACGCACCAAGAAGCGTGAGCCTATTGGTCTGCTAACAGGGACTAGGTGCCGGTCACGGCAAAAGGGCATTCCCAGTTTGCCAAGGATATCGAAGATTCACGGCGCCCACAGAAGAGAAGCAGCGACAACCAGGGACAGGAGCAACGACAAGAGCAGCTACAGGAGCAGCGGCAGGAGCAGCGGCGATGACAGGAGAGCAGCGACGACAAAGACAGCGAAAGCGGCAGGAAAGGGTCAGCACAGGCCCCGCAACTGGAGCACGTGAGTCCAAACGGAGAAAACCGTGAGCCGAACGGGCGCCAGGCACTAAGACTCCACGTCCTGCTGAGCGCAAGCTTTGGGGCGGCGTGTGTATTGGCACCAACCCAGAACGGTGACCGGGGAACGAAGGGAGGATGACGAAGGAAGGATGACGAAGGGAGGATGAGTCGATTGGCTGAGCCGAGTAGACGGTGTGATTCAACCTTTGTAATCATTATAAAAATAAAGGGGATATTTGTGAAACGAAGCACCCTGAGTTATTTCTGGGCTCGGGCAATCACGTCGAATCTATAAATTCGGTGAAACGATCCACAAACTCTGTGAGTTAGCCGCGGCATTTGTTGTGAGCAACAGTTGAGAATGGAGCCACAAGTGCGAAAGCCAATCCCGGTGCAGGTGGACTACGCAAAAGTGGCCAAATAAGTCCGGGAGTGGTAATTCCTATTCGACGGAACAGGAGATCCTCTGGAGTCCGTGGACCGAGTAGCATGATCCGCTAAAACATGCGGCTTAGAAATAAACACGATCGCGCGGGCGATGCCGGAATTACTCCAGGGCAGAGCACAAAGATGGTTCATAATGAACGATGAGGAGTGGCCAACATGGAAGGAGTTTAGAAAGAGTTTCGAGGCCTTTTTTCTGCCGAAAGGGTATTTTGGTAGACCATGTCAGAGACAGCCGAATCAGCAATGGGCAGCCTAGTCAAGGAGGTTTCTGATCGACAGGAGACGATCAGCAGTTGGTGGCGGTCGTCAAGGTCAGAGGTGCAGAAGTTAAGGCCATGAGAGACACCGGGGCAACGGCTAGCTTCATTTCGGAAAAGCTAGCGGAGAACCCGGGAATCCCCGGAGAGCGAACATCACCAAGGATACTGGTAAAATTGGCCAATAGCCAATGCTAATCTAGACGACAGTAAGCTTAGAAGCTTAAACATAAGGGAAAACAATTTTATCATGTTGGGTTGCACTCAGCCTCGGCAACGTTCCAAAGGGCTTTGAACCAGGTCATAGGCCTGGATATGGCTCCGCACGCATTTGCATTCAGGATGACATCATCGTGATCGGACGCATAAGGAAGGAGCATATGGCGAATTTTAAGGAAGTATTCCAAAGACTGAAGGCGGCAATCTTAAGGATAAACACGGTCAAGTGTCATTTCTTCAGGAAAGAGCTATTGTACCTGGGCCACCGGATAACGGGAAAAGGTTGCGGTGATTACTGAATTGAAACCCCCAACCCCCCAATCGTGAAGAGGGTACGTCAGTTCCTTGGGATGGCGTCGTGGTTTCGGCGATTCGTCCCAGACTTCGCAGGGGCCGCAAAACCATTAAACGATCTCCTATGAAAATAAACAAAATGGGAGTGGAGGGCCAGGCACCAAAAGGCCTTTGATAATCTATAGTCGCGATTGGCAGAGGATTCAGTGCTAGCATGCCCAGATTTCTCAAAGAAATTTGTGCTGCAAACAGACGCCAGCGACTACAGCGTGGATGCAGAGGGCGAGCGAGTGGTCGCCTACGCCAGTCGAACTCTTATAGGCGTAGAGAAAAATTACTCGGTGACTGAGAAAGAGTGCCTAGTCATAATATGGGCAATTCAGTTCAGACCATACCTGGAGGTGTACCAGTTCGACGTGATAACGGATCATATGGCGCTGAAATGGCTGAATAATATAGAGAGCCCACTGGGAAGGATTTCGAGATGGGTCTTCGAGCTGCAACAGTATGACTATGTTATCAGCTACAGGAAAGGTAAGCTGAATGAAGTTGCAGATGCACCGACAGCGGGATATCTAAGCGGAAGAAAAAAAATTGCAAAAATAGTATCAAGGTACTTCTGGCCAGGAATGCAAAGGGACATAAGGAAGAATGTCAGAAAGTGCGAAACATGTATGCGGTATAAACCAAGTCAGATGCAGGCTGCAGGAAAATGCTGACACAGATCCCAGAAGAGCCATTGGCGACGGTATGTGCGGATTTCGTGGGACCTTTGCCGAGGTCCAAGCATGGAAACACTATGCTGTTGGTAATGATCGATCGGTTTTCAAAATAAACAGAAATTGTTCCAATGCGGAAAACAACTACTAAGACGCTGCAAAAGACAATTCGCGAAAAGATTATCGCTAGATACGGTGTGTCAAAGGTGTTGGTAACAGGCAATGGTGTCCAGTTCACCAGTTGGAGTTTCAAAAAATTTCTCGAGAAGCTGGACATCAATTTACGGCACCATACGCGCCGCAGGAAAACCCTACAGAAAGGGCAAACAGGACGGTCCAGACAATGATCAGGCAGTTTGCACGCGAAGATCAGAGGACATGGGACGAGCACTGGCCTAAGTTAATGCTGGCAGTGAGCTTAAGCGTGTCCGACTCCACGGGATACTCGCCATGCTGAGTAACCCAAGGCGGAGAGAGCCAAGAATGCCGAATGCGTTATATGATAAAGAGGCATTGGGGAAAAGAACAGCACAAGCCACGCCCTCAGAGAATGCAGCGAAGCTACAAGAAGTGTTCGAGCTGGTGCGAAGGAACATGGAGCGCGCGGCGCAGGAGCAAGCTCGGTACTACAACCTGGGGAGGCGGGAGTGGAGCCCAAAAATTGGGGACACAGTGTGGGCAAAGAAGCACCATTTGTCCAAAGCGGCCGAAGGTTTCGCGGCAAAGTTAGCACCAAAGTACGACGGGCCGTACACGGTGGTGAACTTTGTATCGCCAGTGATTGCTGTGCCATGTCACGATGGCACAAAGAAGGAAAGGAGAGCTCACCTGAGTGAGCTTAAAGCCCAAACACAGGAGTCGGTGCACAAATAAACAATAATTAATAAACACAAAAAAAAACAAAAAGAATTTGAAATCACAAAAAAAAATAATAATAATATCAAACAAAAACAAGAAAGCAAAGCTAACTTCGGGCGGAGCCGAAGTTGACATACGCTTGCAGTTAAGGTGGTGCCATTTCCGATCGTTCAGTCATATGGCCGCTATAGGATATAGTTGGCCGATCCTGATGAAATTTGGCAGAACAAATAAGATTGCCCAAAATAGAATCCGTAAAAAGTCCCATCATTCTAGCTGAAAAGACACCAAAATTATGCCAATTCCGATCGTTCAGTTATATGGCAGCTATGGGATATAGTCGGCCGATCCTTATGAAATTCGACAATTCAGATAATTTTTTTTTAAATGTAATCCGTACCAAGTCCATCCTTCTAACTTAAGAAACCACAAAGTTATGCCAATTCCGATCGTTCTATGACAGATATAGGATATAGTCGGCCGATTATGAAATTTTGTACATAAGATATTTGGGCCAAAACTTGAAAAAAACCAAAGTTATGGCATTTCCGATCAATTAGTTATATGGCCGTTCCGACTTATATACTGCCTGCAAACAAAAGAAGGATGTGTGCAAAGTTTCAACCCAATAGCTCTAAAACTGAGAGACTAGTTTGCGTAGAAACAGACAGACGGACAGACGGTCAGACGGACAGACGGACATGCTTATATCGACTCAGGAGGTGATCCTGATCAAGAATATATATACTTTATAGGGTCGGAGATGTCTCCTTCACTGCGTTGCACACTTTTGACCAAAATTATAATACCCTCTGCAAGGGTATAAAAAATAAGGGGAAAAAAAGAATATAAAAATGAAAATATATATATATCAAAACAAAAAACAATTAAAAAAAAAAAAAAAAAAACATTAAAAAGAATAGATGTACAAATACATTTAGTAGGAAAATTATCATGAAAAAAATATAGATATATATTCACCCAAAGAAGGGGGGAGGTGGATAGGGAATCCACACCGAAAATAAAGAACAAAAAGGGAAGAGAAAAAAACAACAAAGAAAAAAAAGAGATCCCGCCAATAGAAATGCGACGGGAATTGAAGAAAGTTATCGGCAAGAACAGAGGAACGAAGGATTAACGGCAGGAAGCATGATAAGAAAGGCCACTGGAGCAAATCGAAGCAGAGTCTTCTAGGGAAGCTAGAAGAGTTTAATGAAAGACCACCCTTGGGTAAGTCTAACATTCAAGCGAGAATGTTTCCTTGGAGGAATTAGGAGCACAGGCTGAAGGACCCCCCGTGGGTAAGTCCGACAGTCGCAAGTGCGGTATTTAGAGCGAGTGCGCAAGGATCTGTGATCAGTGGCTAAAGGACCCCCTGTGGGTAAGTCCGGCGGCTGTACGCGAGTCGTCGAACAAGGAAAAGTCAAGGAACAAGTGGGAAAAGGATCAAGGATTCGCGGCGGAACTGAAGCCCAAGGTTAAATCGAGTCGGGTTGGATTATTCCCGGACACGACAGGTACCCTGGTGTCATAGCAATAGCGACGGATCGGCCTGGCGTACGCCTTGTCGATTCCTGTCGAGAGCAGCAACGAAAACAGCGGCAGGAGAGGGGCAGCATAGGCCCCGCACGTGAGTCCAAACGGAGGAAACCATGAGCCGAGCCGGCGCCAGGCACCAAGACCACACGTCCTGCTGGTCGCAAGCTTTGGGGCGGCGTGTGTATTGGCACCAACCCGGAACGGTGACCGGGAAACGAAGGGAGGACGAGCGGTCGATCGGCTGAGCCGAGCAGCCGGTGAGATTCACCCTTTGTAACCATTATAAAAAAAGGGGATATTTTTGAACGAAGCACCTTGAGCTATCTTTGGGCTCGGGCAATCACATCGAATCTATAAATTCGGTGGAACGATCCACAAACTCTGTGAGTTAGCCGCAGCATTTGTTGCGAGCACCAACCAGCAAAAACAGTTCTTAACAAACTCTTTACTCAATCGCTGGAAACTTCGATCTTTCCCCTTATGTGGAAGGAATTTTTCATTATTCCGCTGCGGAAAAAAGGGAACAAATCCGACGGTGCAAATTATTGAGGCATCTATAAATTTTCAGCAATTCCACAGCTTTTTAAAAAACTTACCACTGCACATTTCCAACACCTATGTAGTTGTAAAAATCAATAATAACTACGTGCCAAAATGGCTTCATGAAGCGCAGCTCCACCAATACCAACTTATTGGAGCTAACATTTTTTGCATTAATTGCATTAATATAAAAATTGGTGGTTAAAAAAATAACCTAAAGATTAATGGATCCAAATGTAAACTAATTTTATTTTATCGATCTAGTCCTCACCAGGCTGTGTACGTTCTCTATGGGGACGCCTTAGAACGATTAATTCAGGTTAACGATCTGGGTGTCCTTTTAGATTTGAGACTTATATTTATTGACCATATGTCTACCATGGTTAATAAAGCTGTGGGTGTGCTTAGTTTTATTAAAAGATGGTCAAATGAATTTAATGACCCGTACATAACTAAAGCGTTACATTCATCATTGTTCCGTCCGATTCTTGAGAATGGATCGTGGGTCTGGAGTCCTCAATACGAAGTACACCGAGATCACATAGAATCTGTACAAAAAAACTTCCTGACTTTCACTGTTAAGGGACTTAATTGGGATGCAAATCTTATTAATAAACTTACCATCATTAACAAACCGTAGTCGATGCTGGGTGTAAGTAAATGCTGGCTGTCTACATTTCCATAAATAAGATAATATAGAAACATGGTAATTGCTTCATAATGTCGTCTTGTGTGACAATGTACCCCAGGAACTCGACTTGTTGGGAGAGGAATCGCGTGTTTTCTCGGTTTACTTGGAGTTTTGTCATTTTCTGGTTTTTAAATACCGCTCTCAGATTCTGCCAATGACTCTGATAGTCAGCACTAAAAACTATGATATCGTCGATGTAGACGTAGCAAACTTTTCCGATGTGTTCCCTTAGCACATCGTCAATCATCCGTTGAAAAATTGCGGACCGAATTGGCAGAAGGGAAGACGAAGGAATTCGTATTTGCCGGTCAGGGTCGAGAAGGCGGGCTTTGCGATGTCGCTTTCCTATATATAGGCAATATGCCAAGAGGCATACTCTTAGACCAACTCTTCTTATGCGTCCTTGACAGACTGGGAATCTTCGCCATTGATTACTGCGTTGACGGTTGAAGAAAACTTTGCTAAAAGAGGATTCCGCGAGATAAGATAAGAAAATCGTTTTCTCTGTCTATGTGGGCTTTCATTTCTTTGATTCATCACCGATGATTCCATCGAAAGTTTCTAAGTCAGGGAGTATGTACATAGAACATTATAAAAGAGTCGTTACCCGAGGATTTAACAAATTTACCTACTAGTTGATTCGAAAGGTAAGGGCTTGTCCTTATAGGTTTCAATTAGGGCCCTGACCACGTCGGGATCGTGATCACCTCCCTTCAACTTTTCCCACACAAGAGAAAAGTGGCTATTTACTTCTGGGTAAAATTCCTTCAGGGTTTTTTGACCCTTGAGTCAGCTGACTATGTTGGTATTCTATGGTATGAACATCCCGTACTCGGCATAATGTGCAATTCCTTCACACAGTCAGACAAGGGCGCCGTTTCTTTTAGTACGTATTCATTGCGTGGTCGCACTAAGGGGGTTAGTTGGCCTACGGTCGGGTAACGGTTCTCTTACTCGTGTCGAATTCACTCAGGGTTTCATTGATCTCCTCCTTTGTTGTTTATTATATCCTTGCAGAGGGTATTATAATTTTTGTTAAAAGTGTGCAACGCAGTTAAGGAGTCATCTCTAACCCTATAAAGTATATATAATCTTGATCAGAATCACCTCCTGAGTCGATATAAGCATGTCCGTCTAACCGTCTGTTCGTTTCTTCGCAAACTAGTATCTCAGTTTTAATGCTATCGAGTTGAAACTTTGCACACATCTTTCTTTTGTTTGAGGCAGTATATAAGTCGGAACGGCAGGAATCGGTTGACTATATACTATAGCAATCATATAACTGATTGGGACTGACAGGGATCGGTTGACTATATACTATAGCAAACTGATTGATTGGAAATGCCATGGCTTGGGACATGGGTTGGGACTTTCCACACATGTTATAGTTGGTCAAAATATCTTAAGTATAAAATTCATAAGGATCGGCCGACTATATCCTATATCTCTCATAGAACGATCGGAATTGGCATAACTTTGTTGTTTTTTAAGTTAGAAAGATAGGACTTGGTACAGATTCCATTTCGGGCAAAGTTATCCGGTTTGCCAAATTTTGTAAGGATCAGTCGACTATATCCTATAGCTGAACGATAGAATTGGCTTAACTTCATTGTTTTTGAAGCTAGAATGATGGGTTTTTTGTACGCATTTTTCACTATCTTATCAGATCTTCCAAATTTCAACAGGATCGGCTTGCTATTTTTAAAGATGCTTGGCGCTGTTTCAAACATTTTTATTGGAAAATTGTTTCGATGGTGAATTTCTCATAGGGATTCGATATATATATAATAATATAAACTGCTACCTAACTGCCTAAGGGTATATACGCTTCGGCTCAGCGCGAAGTTAGCTTTCCTTTCTTGTTTTTACAATTGAAAATATGATTTAATGGAACTATTACAAATTTTTTTCTTTCCTTTAAGTTGCGCATTTACACAAAACAATTCCAGCACCACCGCTTTTTCATTTCATTCTCCAAAAATTGTATATCAATTCTATTTATAGGGCTCCATGTTCTTGAAGGATAATGGACTGTTCGGACGCCAGTTAAGGACCATTGTCCTCCATGAGGGCATGGTGCCCCCTTACCTGAGGAGTACTGCTGCTATCCCCATCAGTTTGATGCTCCATGTTATCCGTTCAATATCTTTAAATTGTTCTCGTTTCTTTTTCCCTCTTATAAAGATATCTGAGTTATAATCTGAGTTGGATATGGGGTTTTCAATCTTTAAATTCATTGTGTACTGTTGGGCCAAGCAGCCACCAACAAAATCATGTAAAATAGTTATAATACGTTTAGCTGCAGCTGTTGTTATCCAGTTTCCCAGTTTCTCATGCGCTAGTAGAGCTTTTGCAAAAGCTCTTAGTGATGATTGGAGCGGCATATGTTAGGGTTGAATTGAACCCAAAATAAAACATTGGAAATCTGAACTGAAACGTGTCTATTTATTTGGCTGCTTTAAAAACTATTAATAGCATAACATTTGGTGATCCCGACGTGATTTCATCCGATTTCATTTCGGTTGCTTATTGTGATCAGCATTAAAAGAACGTGATCAGCAAGAAAACGCCGTTGTTGTTGTTACTGTTACAAAGCTGCATTTTATTTGCATAATGGAGCCTAGAATTAAGACATTTGGAGCTGCTGCCGCAAGCCGGAATGCTGCGGAGAAAAGCAGAGGTGACTTGCCAGGAGAAGAAGCGTTTGCGTGACCGGTTACCGCTCTTCGAGAAGAGTTGGAGGAACTTAATTTCAGCGAGATCGGACCAGTGTATCGCCAATGCCATACAAGCCAGACCCCTCTTTGCCACCGTTGCCAATGCCAACATTCAGTGGCGGCTGAAGTCCAGTTAGGTCGCGGGCTCCCCATTGCCCAGAATACGCGATTTGGCTGGGTGTACACACAGAATAACCATTGCAATGATGTGACTGTTGTCCCTTCCAAAATTGTTTTTGAAGGCCCACCCTTCAATGGGGGGAGGATATTGGGCCAAGCAGCCACCAATAAAATCATATAAATTGTCTGCAGCTGTCGTTATCAGCAATTATTCTTGTCAGTTTTGTCTCCCAGTTTCGCATGCGTTTTGTTGTTATTTGTAGCGCATGCGCTTTGGGAAGCTTTGGTGGAACTTCTGCGCAAGCTCTTAGATATGCGTTTGTTGTGATTCGGCATTGATGGGAACGGCACATATTAATGTTAAATTGAACTCAAAATAAAAAATTAAAAATCGGAACTGAAACGCGTATATTTATTCGGCTGCTTTTAAAAACTATTAATAGGATAATATGTACGATTTGACAATGATTTTCAGGTATAATAAGAAAGGAAAGCTAACTTCGGGCGAACCCGAAGTTTATATACCCTTGCAATTAAGGAGCAGGTTATATTACATATATTGTAGATAGTTGGACGATCCTTATGAAATCGGATATCAAATGCGAACCCTGGCAAGCAGATTTCTGGTTGCATCATAATTCAAGTGCTGTTGCAGAATGTTGATGATGCAACTCGGATTCCTTGGATTTCCATCAACCGTGTGAGTCCATTGCTTTACTTGGCCCTCATGTTTTATAGAGCGTTTTATAATTATATGCGCAAAAATGCAATCTGATTCTTCGGTCAAATTTGCTTTAATACGCATTATATAAATTGATTCATTTACAGAATCAATTGTATTTTTTTAATGCCTATATGAGTCTAACATATTTTATTATTATCTATTATTTATTTTGGCTGCATCATAATTATTGCCTAAGCCAAGCAATTAATGGGAAACCACATTTCGTGCTTCCCCTTTTAGAGCACTTTTAAAGTGGCTTATTTTCAAGGATGGACTTAAATCCATTCTTGAATGCAAAAGCTCCTTGAATAACTAATAAAAATGGTCCCAATCTTTGGAGTTTCCAAAGAAACTGGGAACCTCAATTTTTGGTAGGGTAGGTAGTTTGTTCATTTTAGGGCTACCATCTTCAACCTTTTCTAATCTCAACATCGTCTTTGAGCTCTATTATTTTGGACTTATACTTGTTATTAAGCCCTTCAATATTTATCAAAACGGACACTGTTTCTACTCTGCTGGAAAAATTTTTAATTTTTTAATTCTTTCCTAAATTTTTTATATATGTTTTCCTAAAGTAATCTTCGAGATGCTAAATAGACTCCTCAAGCCTAGAGAAAAGCTCATACTGGCCAATACTTTTTTTAATTTTGTCCTTGGCGAGCTTAAATTTTAATAGCATGCTATCGAAATGATTTTTTGTAAAATATTCTTGTTCCACAGCCCCACTGCTCAATATTTTTTAATGATTCCCTATCCTCTTCTCCATAGGCATTGCTAGTAGCGCATCTACTTGCCAGGTGAGCCGCACCAGATCTTCAAAAATGGCAATCTTTTCTTTAGTCGACATTTTAAAAATTTGTTGTCCTTTTTGTTTTTTAATTATAATTAAATTTAAGTTACAAAACTTAAAAGAAAAAAAAACTTGCCGAAAACTTGCTGCTGCTGTCGATTCTTTTATTTTCGTTGTTGTTGCTGCGGATGTTGCTTCTGCTTGTGATGTTGTTGTCGCTGCTGCTTTGGTTGCTGATGCTCCTGATGTTGTTGTCGCGAATGCTGCTGTTGTTTGTTATATTGTTGTCACTGCTGCTTTGGCTGATGTTGATGGAGTTTTTTGTTTTTTATTTTTATTGATTTTAAAAATTTGTTTTGATATTTTTCGTTTTAATTTTTTTTTTTATGTTTTTTGGTGTTCTATTTTTTTTATATTGGTATATATTTTTTTTATTTCGGTGTTTTTCAGTAAAAATAAACACCTCATAGAAAGGAAAAAAATACTTATTTTTTTTTTTTTCGTTTTATATATTTATGTTCATTGCCATTAATAAATTTTATTCTCTGCGTTCCTTAACTCTTGGGGGGAAACGACAGAGAACTACCATTTTTAGACTCGGCTCTTTTTTACCCAGATTGTCTTATTATACCCTTGCAGGGGGTATTATAATTTTGGTCAAAAGTGTGCAACGCAGTGAAGGAGACGTCTCCGACCTTAGGATCACCTCCTGAGTCACCTTATGAGCACCTTATGATCACCTTATGATCACCTTATGAGCATGTCCGTCTGTCCGTCTAAGCAAACTAGTCTCACAGTTTTAAAGCTATCGAGTTGAAACTTTACACACGCCCTTTGCAGGCAGTATATAAGTCGGAAAGGCCGGGATCGGTCAACTATAACTGCCATATAACTGATTTTTCGGAAATGCCATAACATCGTTGTTTTTCAAGTAAGAAGGAGCTTTAATGGTTTCCTTTTTGGGAAAAATAATTCGATATGCAAAATTTTATAAGGATCGGCCGACTATCTACGATCCGCTATATATCTAATAATATAAGATGCGTGTCGCCACCTAGCGGACTGCGACTCAACTGCAAGGGTATATAAACTTCGGCTCCGCCCGAAGTTAGCTTTCCTTTCTTGTTTTTTATACTTCTAGACATAGAATTGCTTCATGCAAATTTTGTCGGTCAATTATTGAACAATACAATACAATGCTTAATCACATACTTTAACACTCCTCATTGGAGGATCAATGGAATTTTTCACATAAATGTAAATGTATAATTAATGAAGATAATTAAGTGGAATGTTATGAAGTCTTGTATAAGTTAGTTAAGGGCGGAGCGGGAGCGCAAGTAAAGCTTGCGCTCTTCTATGAATTCGCCCCGCTTCGCCGCACTAGATAAGCTAGGCTTAAGTTTTTGTTGATATGAATATAGACTCGAACTTATAACGTTGAACAGAGTGCACGCATTTTTCGTTTTTGCAATAATTTAATTAATACAGCCATCATTCTACAGTCTTTCGGTTTCTCGCGACGAGATAAAATAATCTCAATTAACATTTTGGACCAGGACCAGATCGCTCTTCCTGGCGTCCTCCTGCTCCCGCTGCCACTTCGACCGCGCCTGTAGGCCCAAGACGTACTCCCGGGACCAACGCTGCCAAAACGTTTGCTTGGTTGACGAGACAAGCCGCCATCGCCGCAAGCACGTTAGACCCTGCTGGTCAGGGGTCCGCGGTGCTGGTGGGGCGATGAGCGGCCCGCCTGTCTACAGGTGCCCGGGAGACAACGCCTCACCGTCGCTTGGGTCCTGACAACGAGGACGGTCTGCAGCTCCTCTGCGGTCAACTTCGCGCTGCCCACCGCTCGTAGGAGTAGGTGCTTTGCAGACTTCACACCTGCCTCCCATAGTCCCCCCATGTGCGGAGCCCACGGCGGTATGAATGCAAATACGCATCCTTTTTTTGATGCGTATTGCCGCAGCTCGTCCGCTTCGCTCTCGATTTGGTGCCGCTCCGACGAAGTTCGTCGCGTTGTCGCAGTGCACAATCTGCGGACATCCTCGGCGCCCAACGAATCTTTGGAAAGCCAATAGAAAAGAATCAGTTGACAAATCGGAAACTACTTCTAAATGTACTGCTTTAGACGCAAAACAAACAAACAGGGCAATGTAGGACTTGTATGGTGGCCTACCACGAATTTTCAATGTCGTCTCAATAGGGCCACAGAAATCCACGCCACATATGGAAAATGGGCGGAGAGCACGAACTCGATCTAAGGGTAAATCTCCCATGATTTGAGTCATCAGATGAGGCTTGCATTTAAAACAGCGAATGCATGACCGTACTATCTGACTGCAGACTTCCTGCGCGTTTACTATCCAAACGCGCTGTCGCAAGAGACTCACTAGTGCTCGTGGACCCACATGAAAATTTGACTCGTGCAAGTATCGGACGTGGCTATGAACAAATTGAGAGCGCTTCGTCAACAATACTGGAAACTTGGCATCGTACGAAATAGGAGCTTTAGCTAGTCGCCCCCCGACCCGCAACAACGAAAAGGTAAGCCCAGCCTGAGAGGTTTCATGGACAAACGGACTTAGCTTCTGTAGGCTTGGGCTAACAACAAGATTTTTTCTAACATTTTTAATTTCCTCTTGATACTCGTGCTCTTGGACTATCTGGACAATTTTATTAAACGCGTCTTGATATTCGACAGGTGAAGGTACATTATCAGAAGGAATTACTAATTGTTTGCACTTCTTTATAAAGCGGACCATGTAAACGAACACTCGCAGCAGTTTTAAGTGAGAGGAAAATCCTTCTATCCATTCCAATAAATATGAGGTAGAGACCATTGCAGTCAGTCCGACCGCACTCTTCTTTGCTTCCATCTGCACGATCTCTGGTGACGGATCAAACCGAGGGCTCGTTGGCCACTTATCTTCCGGCTCCGTTAAAAACGATGGACCTGTGAACCAAATTGATTCTATCGTTTCCTTTACGTCTTCACCTCTTGACACAATATCTGCCGGGTTCTGTTTATTTGGTACATGACGCCACGTGCTATCCTCTGACCACTCTTGAATCTCAGCAAATCTATTTGATACGAACGTTGACAACGACGATGGATGGGAACGAATCCAATAAAGACAAACTTCCGAATCTGACCAATATACACTTCGTTCGATCGGTGCTTTGATAAGAGGTTTTATTTTGCGACAGAAGTCCGCGAGAAGGTGAGCGGCACATAACTCAAGACGGGGGAGCGTCTTTGTCTTGAGCAGCGCTACTTTCGACTTTACAGCCAACAATGAGACTTTACTACCTTCTGCAGATTTGCAACGGATATAGACGCAGGCTCCATAGGCTCTCATCGATGCGTCAGAGAAGGCATGAATTTCAATTGGTGACATTGGCTCACTCATCACAAATCTCGGTATTGAGATCTCTTCTAACTGTGACAAGGCAAGCTGAATTTTGTTCCATGCGGTTTCCAAGTGCAGTGGAATGGATCCCAATCTAGCTTATTAAGCCAAAGTTCCCGTAACAGGATCTTTCCTTTAATAAGGATCGGTCTTAATAAGCCAAGGGGGTCGAAAAGCTTTGACGTCACCGAAAGAATATTCCGCTTAGTCGCCCTTTGACCCGTGACTGACATATCAATTTAGAATTTAAATACATCATCTTTAGGAACCCAAACGATTCCTAATGTTTTTGTCAGCTCTGAGTCCGAAAGTGTTATTGGTTCAACCGTGCTCTCGGATGCAGTAACTTCCGGCGAGTTTGAAAACCACTTGCTCAATTCAAACCCAGCGTTTTGAAGAACCTGAGTTACTTCAGACTTAATTGTCTTTAGCTCCTCCACGCAACCAGCATGTCGTCGACGTAAAAGTCAGACCCAATAACTTTAGCAGCTCGAGGGAATGTATTTTTCGCGGATTCACTCAACCTCTTCAAACACATTATGGCCAGGAATGGGGCTGGTGCAGTGCCATAAGAAACGGCGTTGAGCTTGCACAATTTCAAGGACTCAGACGGGTCTTTTCTCCACACTATCAACTGGTATCGTCGATCTGCTTCATTTACCATCACTTGACGATTCATCTTTTTTATGTCGGCTACCAGAGCGAATTTGTTTAGCCGAAATCTAAGAAGAGTTGAGTAAAGCTCTTCCTGAATTGTTGGACCCACCATCAACAACTCATTTAAACACTTCTGTGTGGATGTCTTGCAGGACGCATCGAAAACGACTCGTAGTTTGGTCGTTGTACTTTGCGGCCGCAAGACACACTGGTGGGGTATGACGTAGTGTGGAGAAGCAAGAACGTCATTGCTTGCAGGGGACATATGGCCTAGGGATTCGTATTCTCCCATAAATTCCAAATACATTTTCTTTAAGTTCGGATCTCGAGATAATCTTCTCTCGAGCGCAGGCCCGGCGGATCATGCTCAGCCCGAGTGGGTAGTTGTAAAAAAAAAAAAAAAAAAAGAAAAGGTTCACAGGAAAATATTCAAGTGGTTCTCTTCATTGTTTATTTCAGCTTATAAAAGATAATAAGTATATAAATATTATAAAAGATATAAGTATCATTTGCGCAACGCAAATACAGAGCTCCGTTTAGCATTTTTCGAAATGAATTCATTTAACAATTCATCCAAATCAAGTTTGTCGGTAGTTTCGCGATAAACATGTAAGATTGCTACGTTATTCAGTCGATATTGCGATATTGTTGATCTTAAATAAGTTTTCACCCTGCGAAGAACCGAAAAACTTCTTTCATTTGAACAGGATGACCCTGGTATTGTAATTAGCAGACGAACGAATCGCACAAACTCTGGAACAAGCCCTCTCATCCATTCGTATTTCTTCAAGAAATCTACAACTTCCCTCAGATTATTTGTATGTTCATTCTGCCTTTTCACAAGTTGCAAAAACATATTTCTATCACTGAGTAACCTGTCCTTGTCAAAATCATTCTTATAATGCTTCACGATTTCATTGATATCTACTGGCTGACCTACTGCAAATCTTTCCAACATTTTAAAAAATCGCGCAGAATCATTTTTGAATCGATTATTTAGAGACGAAATCAATTGATCGAAAACTTCAAAGTAAGATTTTCTGAAAAACTCGATTGGTTTTTTAAATTCAAAGTTCTCCGCTTTGCCTTGCTCAAGAGTCTCGAGATGTTTTGGGATTTTTCGACGACGTGGAATTTGTGGCTCGCTTAGTTCAAGGCCAGCAGCAGCTTCAATGCTCTTGCTCCAAATTTCATTGAACTTAGCATCACGTGAAGCGTTCAGAACGTCGGAAACTGCTTGTATTTTATTATATGATTCGATGACGCAAAGATTCGAATTTTGCAAATCTTTGTTTAATATCTCCACGCGATCGAAAATTTCTATCATCATATTCAAGTGAAACACGCACTCAAATGTCTCCATGTAGTCATAAAACCCTGACGCTTTTGCTGATACGGCGCTGTTGACTTTTTTATCCACAGAACGGTCATGGAAAAATTGCATCAATTGAGCGTAGTTTGCTTTGACAGTTTTCAAAGATTTTATTCTAACCACCCATCTATAAAATGAAAACAAACATGTATATAAACCTGAAAACATAATTGAATTAAGTTTTTTAAAGTATACCTGGTCGGGCAATAAGCTGCAAGAGAAGGTAAGTCGTTGCCTTGCTCTTTTCCCGCATCAATCTGCAAGTCCCTAAACTGTGCAACGCGTTTCGGCGAATCTCTGACGAAATTTATCAGCTCTTTTATTGTTCCAATAAATTTTCTTGCCAATATCACTCGTTCAATTGAATCTTGAACAACAAGATTCAAATTATGGGCATTGCAGTGGACGAATAAAGCCCGAGGTTCTTCTTCAAGAATTCGCTTTTGCAATCCTGAGATTTTTCCAGAAACATTTGATGCTCCATCGTAACATTGACCCCTCAGTTTGGAAATTGATAAATTATGTTTTTCAAAAACTTCTTGAACAAGGTTAAATAGGGTTTCTGATTTCGTATTAGGAGTTGAGAAAAATCCAATAAAATATTCTTTTGCTGTTAAATTTTCAACAATCCCAGTGGGTATTTTCCCCACTCGGAAATTTCCGAGTGGGTACAACTACCCACCATACCCATATTATCCGCCGGGCCTGCTCGAGCGACAGAAATCGGCGTTTGGCTATCTCGAATGAATTGCCCAAAACGCTTGGATCCGACTTAAATGGAAGTTTAACTTCAAATCGACCTGAAGGCAGTATGTTTGTAGTCTTCCGATAATGTTCCTCACATAGCTCTTGTTCTGGCGACACCTGGTCGATTTACAATTCGCTACTGTGTGACCTTTTGGCAGACAATTCAAACATAGGGAGGCTGACTTAACAAACTCAAACCTTTGCATTACAGCAAGGTGAGCGAACGGACTGACCTGGGCCAAAAAATGATTGTTAGCGTTACAATAACTGCAAGCTGGTTTGGCGTTGGTAGAAGAACAAGCCAACGAAGTTCTATTCAGTTGCTTGCTGAACCCAGTTCTTTCTTGTTTTGGTTTGCCAGTCTCTTCAGCGGACAGACGCTGGTATCTACGATTTAGTATTTATTCGAAATCGGACCACAGAGGCAATTCCTCATAATCCAGTGACTCTTCCCATTTTTGCTTGGTCACTGGATCCACTCTACTCTAAACTAAATGAATAATCATTGAGTTTGCAATTTTATTATCATCTCCTATGGATAATAGTGATCCATAAATTGATGACACAGTGTCGATGAGACCCCTCAACGACGACGCAGACGGCTGGGAAATTTTCGGAAGGCTGAACAGTTGACGTATTTGGTTCGCAAAGATGAGACATTCGTTATCATAAACTCTTTTTAGACTAGCGATAGCTTTGTCGTAATTACTCTCGGTGACCTGGAATGCCTTGACAGTTCCTAAGGCTTCACCAGAGAGGCAAGAAATTAAATGAATAAATTTCTCGGTAACTGGAATGTTCACATCTGTTGACAAAGATGTCTCGAAAAGACTTATGAAATTTTTGAAATCTTAATAATTTCCACTGAATTTTGGCAATGCCAAACTAGGAAGTCGAGCTCGAGTTGGGGCTGCAGAAATTGGAGTAGATGAATGGGAGTCTTTAGCTGAATTCAAGGCATTACATAAGGACATAGTCCTTGCCTTGGTAGTTATTCCTAATTCTTTCAACTCGGCTCCGAAATCATCCAATTCATCTATTGGCTCGATCTGGTCTTGCAACTCATTTGCTTTAGAAATTGCCTCATCTAAAACCTGAAGCCTGCAATCTAGCTCAGTTTTGTTTAGAGGAAGTTATCCATCTTCCAAACGTTCCTCCAACCGGCGAATGCTTTTAAGTTTGACATTTCATCTTTTTTTCAATAAGAGTCGTGGAATTAAGTTTTTGTTTAGTACTTTCCAATCCAAAAAAATTTTTTTTTTCAATACAAAAACGAAAACAAATTTA
>JAJJHT010013248.1:0-74148 GCA_021223865.1 Drosophila pandora | reverse complement strand
TAATTCAACAACAAAAAAATGCAAAAACTAAAATAAATAATTAATCTTAATTAAATATAATAATAAAACAAGAAAGGAAAGCTAACTTCGGGCGGAGCCGAAGTTGATATACCCTTGCAGTTGAGTCGCAGTCCGCTAGGTGGCGCCACGCATCTTATATTATTAGATATATAGCGGATCGTATATAGTCGGCCGATCCTTATGAAATTTGGCATATCGAATTATTTTGCCAAAAGAGGAATCCATTGAAACTCCCATGCTTCTAACTTGAAAAACAACGTTGTTATAGCATTTCCGATCAATCAGTTATATGACAGCTATAGGATATAGTCGGCCGATCCTTTTGGAATTCGACAGATTGTTTTTCCCAAAATAGAATCTGTACCAAATCCCATCTTTCTAACTTAAAAAACAACAAAGTTATGCCAATTTCGATCGTTCTATGACAGCTATAGGATATAGTCGGCCGATCCTTATGAAATTTTGTACACAAGATATTTTGGTCAAATATAACATGTGTGGAAAGTCCCAACCCTCTAAATCCCTCTGCCATAAAAACAACAAAGTTATGGCATTTCCGATCAATCAGTTATATGGCAGCTATAGGATATAGTCGACCGATCCCGGCCGTTCCGACTTATATACTGCCTGCAACAGAAAGAAGGGTGTGTGCAAAGTTTCAACTCGATAACTTTAAAACTGAGAGACTAGTTTGCGTAGAAACAGACAGACGGACAGACGGACCGACGGACCGACGGACAGACGGACAGACGGACATGCTCATATCGACTCAGGAGGTGATCCTGATCAAGAATATATATACTTTATAGGGTCGGAGATGTCTCCTTCACTGCGTTGCACACTTTTGACCAAAATTATAATACCCTCTGCAAGGGTATAATAACAATAATTTATTAAATTTAACCAAAACAAAATATAAATTGATGAATTAATTGATAACGAATTATTGATAGTCGAGGCACAGAGTATCAAAAAAAAATAGTTGGTCGCCAATGACACCGAAACCAATATGCACGACCAAATTGTAGGGGAGCGCGTCACTTGACGGACCGTTAAACTATAGGCGCCAAAAAGTGCATATACTTACATACAGCAGCGGATAACGGTGGGAAACGAAAACGAAAATATTATCGCTGCATCTATTTGTATGTATGTAAACCAAATATATATGCACCTTTATTTTATCTGTAATAAATAAAATAATTTTTGGCTGCACTTTAGTATTTATTTGGAAGATTTGTAAATTCGAGAACGAGGGATAGGGGGCGACAGTGATTGCAAATAATATAAATATTTTCTTTTTTATTTTATCCACAGGCAGTACATTTAGGTTAGCACATATATTTATAATTAAATTTTTAGAACTTTTATATATGTTGTTATTTATTTTCGCTCTACTATTTTTTCTACGTACGTATACGCCAAAAATTGAAAGGAGGGTGCAATATTCCAGCACAAGACGGATTTTAATTTGTCTTATCTCAACTTTCAATTTTTTGCACAAATACCTGGGGTTCTGCTTTCGGATCCTTTAATCCTGCGGCCACTTTCCTTTGACAATCGATGCAGGTGCAGGGCATGGGGACGACGAATCCTTCCAGTAGCAGCTAGTTGATTGGAGAAGTTTGTTTCGCGACGCGGAGAATTCTTTAATTTGTATTTTTGAATTCACTACCACAACCGTCGCGAGCAACTCTTTATTTTTTTGAATATATGCATGTTATATATTGTTTGCACTCTGTTCAACGTTATGAATTCGAGTCTATATTCATATCAACAAAAACTTAAGCCTAGCTTATCTAGTGCGGCGAAGCGGGGCGAATTCATGGGAGAGCGCAAGTGAGAGCTTTACTTGCGCTCCCGCTCCGCCCTAAACTAACTTATACTAGACTTCACAACATTCCACTTAATTATCTACTTTAATTATACACCGGCCCCTGGCGGTGTAAAATAATCTCAATTAACAGTAAACATATTTACATTTAAATTATTTTATTTTATTTTTCAATTTATTTACGTTTATCATATTTATCTAACCGAATTTATATTATCGTATCCTTATCGTATGTTATCTTATTATGCTGTATGTTATTAATATAATATTATGCTAAATCTACATACGATATAATATATTAATATACTATATGGATTAAATTAGTTATCTTGTTCTGAAATAATTAAGGTATAAAATCATATCTTACTACTTTTAAGGAGACTCTTATACTTAATTCGTCTAAATCGACATGTCCGTACAGCGATATGAGAGTAAGGTTAGGTCCGGGAGTTGTAGTAAAAACCGATTTAAGGCCTGACTAATGTATTCCTGAATACATTCCATTAATACATTCCTGCCCCGGTCAGTCGGTCAGCTTTACTGCTGATATTGATCATACAGTTTCTAGCCCAGTTATTCTCTATTGCTGTAATATGTCTTGGTGCCGGGCAACTGTTACATGTTTGGTGACTGTTACAGGGGTTTGAATTATTGGGTCTTGGATCACTTGAAGCGATGCCACAGAGGACATATCGGACAATTGCTCATTGATTCCGAGACATTCGGAAGCCGAATTTTTCTCAGGTCCGGCCCTTGGGGTGGCCAGAGATATAAGAAGCGGCTGCATAGTTGTCGGCTGAGCAGGCTGAAGATTATTCGACCCGAGCACATCACTAAAAGCGGATTTCTTACGCTTTGGAGACTCATTTAGTAGTTGAAGACTACTAAAGTGTGTATCAAGCGCACAGAGTTGGTCATTGATTTTTCGAAAACCACCAATCAACTCCTTGAAACCGCTTTTAGTCTGCCTTATGAACGATCTCATTTCGTCCTGAACAGCACGACAACCGTCACAGTAGAAGTGGAGACCAGACCTACGTGAGATTGCATCCGAAACTGAGGCCGTGAACTCGGCACACTTAGCGTGTAAAACGTTTTCACAGAGTCAGCAATGGATGGTAGGCTGGGAAGACGAGATTGTCTTATTGCAAGACTTCAACCCACAGACCAATTTAAAATCCATAATTATTAAAAATTTAAATAATTAATTTATTAAAAATTATTAAAAATTAAATAATTATTTTTTAAAAAAAATATTAAAAATTAAATAATTAATTTATTAAAAATTATTAAAAAAATTATTAACTCATTTAAAATATTATTTGATTTTATTATTGAGGAACCTTGAACCACTGTACCAAGGAAACGAAAGGGGGAGATTAAAGAGAGCAGTTAGTGCAAGTTAGTAAGATTCAAAGACGTAGAGATAAGAATCTCTATTGAGCGAGAGTAGAAGCAAAAGAATAGCAACAACACCGTAGGAGATGAAGAAGCAGAGCAGGGCTATGTTTGGAAGGAAAATTAAACAAATTATTATTTTACCTCCAAATATATCACTGCACACGCGAAGCGATACGGATCTTAGAAAATTGCAAAATGTTTTTATATACATATGTATGTAAAGAAATAAACACCGATTGTTTATAGAAAGCTTATTACAAATTTCACAAAAACGTAGTGCGCACAAAAAAAACACGTCCGTCCGCTTTAAGATAAAGAGAGGAAGGGATATATATATCTATATATGTATGTTATATATGGATATATATATGTTATACTGGATAAATGTGGTTAAAAAAAAGCAAATCCACCATCTTAGTGACACTGGAATCAAAGCTCGATTCTCGAGATCATTGCTGATTCTTTTGACTATTTTTCATTTCTCCCTTTATAAAATACTAAATCATGCATGAAAATTTGTGCGGTTCCCATTGCATACGTACATCCCACCTCCCATCCAACCGACCGAGGAACGCTGCCCCATAACGTACGGCTCGAATCGGGGATAGATCCGAGATAGCTTAAGCGAAGAGTAGGAGTAAGACATCACGAGGACGAGATTTGCACAGATAAGGCGTTAAATATAAGGAATTTAAGATTGTTAGTGGAGCAAAGTGACAAGATGTGGTAGATCCCTGAACGGATCGTGTTGGGCATATGTCGAACTACAATAGCTATTCTACTAGGAACGTTAAAATTTAAGCGTCTCCTGTCCACATTGCCTACATTTGCTGTCTATATTTCCATATATAAGATAATATAGAAACATGACACCCAGCATTGAATACAGTTTGTTAATGATGGTAAGTTGATTAATAAAAGTCTACTATGATAAGAGAAGAGGTTTGCATCCCAATTAAGTCACCTAAGGACAAAAGTCAGGAAGTTTTTTTGTACAGATTCTATGTGATCTCGGTGTACTCCGTATTGAGGAATCCAGACACACGATCCATACAACGTTTTTGTTATGTACGGGTCATTAAATTCTGTTGACCATCTCTTAATAAAACCAAGCACACCCATAGCTTTATTAACCATGGTAGATATATGGTCGGTAAATTTAAGTTTCAAATCTAATAGGACACCCAAATCGTTAACCTGAGTTAATCGTTCTAAGGCGTTTCCATAGAGAAGGTACATAGCAGGGTGAGGACTATATCTATAAAATGACATGAATTTACATTTCGATCCATTATTCTTTAGGTTATTTTTTTAAGCACCAATTTAAAAATTTATTCAAATCTGATTGAAGTCTAGATTGGGCGCTTGTGAATTTATTCTGAAGACAAACCTTAACGTCATCAGCGTACATAAGTACAGGTAAATCAGTTAGGGCAAGGGGCAAGTCGTTAAGAATCATTGTAAAAAGTAAGGGTCCAAGATGGCTTCTTTTGGGCACCCCAGATGTGGCGCTTACTACACGCGAGGTAATATTTTTAAAGAGGACACGTTGGGCCTGAGTAAACTGAATCCGGCAGCGGCGAATATAACTCCTATAACATTCTGCGTTATGCACGGTGAAATTGAGCCGAGCTTCTAAATATCTTGAATAACTAACTGTACAGCCAGATAATTTATGCTTATTTCAAAGTCTACTCATAACGTTCTTAAAATTTATAAGATGCCTTGTATACTAAGGAGGATTAGTTGAAGCGGACGGATATTCCCACGGTACGCAAGCGTCAAAAAATGTGTTTAAAGTGTAGTAAATATGTTGTAATACGATGTTTATTTCCTCGCATGCCAGTAAACTTCGAAATTAACTTATTTAATTTCATAAAGTCAGCCTTACGGAAAAAAACGAACTTTATGAGATTTAAGTGTAGACTTAAGAGTTGACTTCACGCAAGCGTCGAATAATATATTCAAGGCATAATAAAATTTTTGTTATGCAATGTCGGAACAATCAAATTCCAAAATTAACTTATTTAAATTTATTTAGTCAGCCTTACGAAAAAGTGAGCAATGCTGTGAAGGAGACGGAAAGTATATATAAAGTATATATATTCTTGATTAGGATCACCTCCTGAGTCGATATACATAAGCCCGTCCGTCTGACTTTCGGTTTCTACGTAAAATAGTCTCTCAGTTTTAAAGCTATAATGTTGAAACTTTGCACACATCCTTCTTTTCTTTTCAGGCAGTATATTATATAAGTCGGAACGGGATTGGTCAACTTTATCCTATAGCTGCCATATAACTGATTGATCGGAAATGCCATAACGTTGGTGTTTTTTTTAGTAAGATAGATGGGGCCTGAACAGATTTCATTTTGGGCCATATAATCCCATTTGCTTTTTTACATAAGGATCCGTCGACTATGTGGACGGCAGTCCAGGTGGTGACGACTCTAGTCCAGGTGACGAGGAGACTCTATATCAGAGGTGCCTAAGCCCTGCTTATGACAGAGCAAAATTCAATACCGATGCACAAAATCATAAATACATACGTGGGATAGTTTTTTTTTTATTTCCAATCCAACGACAAAATGCCTTCTAGGCGACTAGGCCTTAAAGTGTTGAAACTAAGTTAAGTGTGGTTAAGCTATGCAAAATTGTTATTGTAATTTGCCTTGCCTATGCTGGGAGCAGTACATGTATATGACTTTGCTCTACCCATATTACAGAGCAATCCAAGAACAAAGGAGGAACGAGAGCAATGGAGCTGGGCATCCCTGCTCTCATCACTGTGGACGGTAGTCCACTAGGTGACG
Source organism: Drosophila pandora (assembly GCA_021223865.1). Taxonomy (NCBI): domain Eukaryota; kingdom Metazoa; phylum Arthropoda; class Insecta; order Diptera; family Drosophilidae; genus Drosophila; species Drosophila pandora. The sequence goes on along the minus strand of JAJJHT010013248.1, from coordinate 68,080 downwards.
ACCTGTATGCCTTGGCGTGCGCGAGGAGACTCTAAATATAGCCGAAGAATTAAAAATGTTCTGTAGGCAACCGATCCGAATGAATTAAATACCGATCGAAAGGTATTAATAATTAATTAGACAATTAGATTAGATTAGATTTTTCTCCAAACATATTCCAAAAGTTATTTGGTTTGGGAGAAATTAGGGTGAAAGTAAAACAATTTGGAATCACTAAAGTCGGGAACACATGTTTATATATTATATATTCTAATGCTAAATACGCGTCGATTTGTACCTCAACCGAAACGATCCGACAGTTATTTCAAAAAAAAGAAAAAAATTATTTTTTTCTTTGCAATCCTGAAAAAATATGGAGATGTTTGTTACTATCATATGAGCAACTATTGTTCAAAATTCGTTAACTCAAGATATAGTCCTTTAAGTGCAGATACCAATTTTGTGCAGCCGCCTGTGAAGCTTGCTGTTACTTACACATGTGTGTGTATTTGATTAGCAACTTTGCTTTATGGAGTCTGCATATATTTGGGCAATACCCTAGAAAATATGGAGTATATCTTTTCAGCTTTTAGTTTATTTATTTAAAAATAAAATCCAAATAAAAAAAGGGCTTAAAAAGTAAAATTGAAACATTGGCTCAACTGGGACTAGAACTCAGGCCCTCCGTGTTAGAACCCACAACGCTCTCCACTCGGCTAACCTCGAACTTTGTCTCGAACAAAAACTCACAAATGCACAATTTTACGAGTAAAAAGATTTATATGCATATGCCCCCCCTGAACATATAATGTATATAAATAAAACACTGCTTTAATTAAATTACAGCCACCAAGGGCCAAGTTTTGGGACCAAGTCATGGATTAAAAGCTAAAAAAAAACTTGGCAAACCAACTCCGCCAATACTTTTCTAATATTTATTATTTTATATCGCTCACTCAAAATAAAGTGTTACATTCAACAAATTGTTTAACTAGAAAAACTTCAAAAACCTTTTTTTCTTAATTTTTTAATTTTGCGAATTATTTTAGATATAAAACATGTTTATTATATGGTTGATCGGATATGGCATAACTTTGTTTTTTTTTAAGTTAGAAGGATGGGACTTTCAGTGGGATCCACTTTGGGAAAAATTATCCGATCTGACAAATTTTGATAAGGATCGGCCGACTATATCCTATAGCTGCCATATAACTGATCGATTGGAACTGCCATAACTTTGGTGTTTTTTAAGTTGGAGGGCTGGGACTTTCCACACATCTTATATTTGGTCAAAATATCTTTTGTATAAAATTCAAAGGGATCGGCCGACTATGTCCTATGTCCTATGTTTCAAAAAATTCGTGAAAAAATTCGTCCGCCATATTGAATTTTGAAAATCTGACTTTAGATTCGTTTTCAGCGACCCCAAAAACCCCTAAGTACCCAGTTTCATGAAAATCCAAAAATTTTTCAAAAATTCGTCCGCCATATTGGATCCGCCATATTGAATTTTAAAAATCTGACTTCAAATTCGTAATCAGCGACCCCAAAAACCCCTGGGTATCCAGTTTCATGAAAATCCAATAAATAAAAAAAAAGTCGCATACCTCCAAAAACGTAAAACTTTTTTTGAGGTTAGGAAGAAACGTACACGTGCAGGACCAAAACGGACTTCAGATTCGTGTTCAGCGGTCCAAAATATATGGGGCTAGGGTACTCTGATTTCCCAACACGGACACTTTTTTTATACCCTTGCAAAGGGTATTATAATTTTGGTCAAAAGTGTGCAACGCAGTGAAGGAGACATCTCCGACCCTATAAAGTATATATATTCTTGATCAGGATCACCTCTCGAGTCGATATGAGCATGTCCGTCTGTCCGTCTGTCTGTTTCTACGCAAACTAGTCTCTCAGTTTTGAAGCTATCGTGTTGAAACTTTGCACACATCCTTCTTTCCTTTGCAGGCAGTATATAAGTCGGAACGGCCGGGATCGGTCGACTATATCCTATAGCTGCCATATAACTGATTGATCGGAAATGCCATAACTTCGTTGTTTTTTAAGATAGAGGGTTGGGACTTTCCACACATGTTATATTTGGCCAAAATATCTTATGTACAAAATTTCATAAGGATCGGCCGACTATATCCTATAGGTGTCATCGGAATCGGAATTGGCATAACTTTGGTGTTTTTTAAGTTAGAAAGATAGGATTTGGTACAGATTCTATTTTGGGGAAAACAATCTGATCTGCCAATTTTCATAAGGATCGGCCGACGTTCATAGTCGGTCCGCTATATATCTAATAAAATAAGATGGGTGGCGCCACCTAGCGGACTGCGACTGAACTGCAAGGGTATATCAACTTCGGCTCCGCCCGAAGTTAGCTTTCCTTTCTTGTTTTTTTGTGTGGCTGTGTTATTTGTGTACTACATTTAATGTTTTTGTGTGTGTGTCTTTATATAGAGAAAAGTTTTGTGTGTGTGTTAAAATGGAGAAATGTTTTGTGTGTGTTGTTAAAAATAGAAAAATATTTTATGTGTATGTTAAAAAATAGAGAGGGAGAGCTAGAGAGAAGCGCTCTTCAATTCCTCAAGTCTGATTTATGCAACATTTTTCCTGGTCTAGTTTTAATCATGACTCCGCGATTCTCTTGGACCTCCTCCGGTCTGAAACGTTGTTTTTCTTTAGTTTTAATTTGCTTATTAGCGACGAAAACCTTATCCTTCGACTCATATTGTCTAGGTTCAGTCCTATTTTTATTATGTCCTATATTGATCATAGTCAGGTTTCGCTCTTTTAAGTAGGGGTATGTTATAGTTCTATCTCCAATGTTCGGAGGTAGTTTAGTACCGTTGAGCAAAGGAGACCCTTTTCGTTGTCCGACACTATCATTCTAGGCACCGTAAAGTAATGTAGGGCCTATAGCAGTGTTTCACAGAGGTGAATTGATCTTTTACCAATCTCTGCGTTATTCGAATTTTATACAGCTTAAAATTCTCAAAGCATAGATTGGAAGGATGGGGTCTTGAGTACTAGTACGTATTTCGACCTACTAAGCAATGTGTGATTCTAACATTGTCAGCAGCAGATTCAACGTAAAAGGGAGTAGGTAATGGGGTGGAGCCGGGGGAGTGTTTTTGGCTAACCAAGTTCTTACTCGCGCGGGTGTCGATAAGAAACCTTAACTTGTTGCCATTCCTCGCGTTGTATTCAATGTATGGCACACCTATCCAGGCGTCCGTCATAAAATTTGCCTCATCGCTAGCATTCTCGTTGTCGGCCTTATGGTGTGAGACATTATACTCGAGGCTCGTGTCGTAGGCGCTGACCGCTTCGTCTTCGTAAGTAGTCTGACAAGCGGAATTTTGCGTGTCGTTTTCAGGCATTGTCACCACGCTAGACGGAACCACCGTCATGTGGTACGATCTTTGTGCCTTCCTGAAGGGACTCGAACCAGGCGAAGTATTTTGGGACCTATCATCGTTTCCACGGCGTACGCCAAAGCCGGACTGATAAGACTGGCCAGACCGATTTGACTCCATCTTAATGGCTGGTCGCGGCCCTTGGAATCTGTTAAAACCTCTCGAGTTACCGGATGAACTATCGTTAAAGTTCATAGCCGCCGGTGCCCTTATTGGTGGTTGGAATGAGGAAGAATACCACGGGGGTGCTACTGGAGGCGCATAGCGCGGTGCGCTTGTCGGGTAACGGGGTTGAAGAAATGGGGCGAACCTATTCGCGAGTTTCACACGTGCATTTCCCCTGACCGATACATTCTGAAGCTCTAGGCAAAAGGAATATGCCTCAGGCAAATTTTTTGGGCCCCGAATAATGAGTAACTTAGAGGCATCGCTGTTGAGCCCCCGTACGAAAACATCCAGCGCCTTGTCCCTATATATCTCAATTAGAGCGCTGGCCACGTTAGGCGCATGCTCTGATTGTTTTAGTTTATTTAAAATCAAGGAAAAGTGGTTATTGACCTCATTATAGAGTTGTTCCAGAGTTCTACCTGCTTGGGTCAGTTGGCTCAGTTGATATTCAAGGTTCGGACGTCTCGATTGTCGGCGTAGTGAAGCGAGAGAACCCGCTTAATTTCCGACCAATTATCATCCCGACCAATTATCATCTTCTACATTGTAGGAAAAAAGCGCCAAATCGGCGTCGCCTCTTATTTTCTGCCTAATATAGGGAATGATGGTCCTATACAAGGGCTTGCCTATAATGATCTCGTAGTCATTAACAATGGCTTGAGCCCTGTTAACCCAGGACACAAATTTCGCGGGCTCCCCCTCAAAAGTCTGAAGTTCCTTCTCACAATCTGGCAGAGTGGACGTTTCTTTTAATTCGTATTCGGTGCGCGGACGGACCAAAGGAACGGGTTGGGTTACCGTAGGGTAACGTTTTTTGTGTTCTTGTTCCAGCGTGGCTACCCTTGTCCCGACTTTCTTAATATCTTCCTTTACTCCTATAACCTGGTCTAATAAGGTCTTAAGGCTCTCGTCGAATTTTTGAAGGGTAGATTTGATTTCTTCCATTTTAAGAGGGAGGGAAAAACACTTTGTTCGGGAAAAATATTATAGAAATTGTATTAAGGGGCCACAAGAGAGTGACGTGCAAAGTATTATAAAAATAATAGGTAAGTGTAAGTAATTCAATTCTTTAAATTCTTGCAATATAGTTTAGTATTTGTATTTGTATTTAATGGTTATGGTTATAACACAAGAGAATTTTCAATCTTTATTTGACTTGAGGAGGAAGCGCTTTACTCACCCTTTACAAGCATAAGTGTTTCAATATTGTAGTGTTCGTGTTGGTCTTCTTTAAATTCTGATGACGAGAAAAAAGAAAATTTTTTAAATATGTGGAATAACAGAATTCAATAAAAATTAATTATAACAGGGTGTAAAGTGAACGTGTATTACGGGTGCTGCTTTGTTGCATATTTTCGCATATTTTGTTGTATTTTTGGCATATTTTCGCATATTTTGTTATATTTTTGCATATTTTCGCATATTTTTGTTATATTCTTTGTGTTATGCTATTAGTAGTTTTAATAGCAGCCGAATAAATACACGCGTTTCAACTCAGGGTTCAATATATTTATTTTTGTTTCAATTTAACCCAAATCTATGCGGCTCCAATCAACTCAAAATCACAACAAACGCCAAACCAAGAGCTTGCGCAGAAGCTCAGCCAAAGCTCCCCAAAGCGCATACGCTACAAAAAACAATAAAGCGCATGCGAAACTGGGGACAAAACAGAGACGAAACATGGTGATAACAACAGCTGCAGCTTAGCATATTATTATCATTTTATATGCAATCTTTGGTGGCTGCTTGGCCCAACATCCTCCCCCCATTGAAGGGTGCGCCTTCAATAAGAATTTTGGAAGGGGCAGCAGTCACATTATTGCAGAGGTTATTTCATGGGTTGTCCTCCCTACCACAGAGCGCCGACACATCCCGTGATAGTCCACCGTGGCCAGAAAACACTCAGCCAAATCGAGTGTTCTGAGCAATTGGGAGTCCGTGACCTAACTGGATTTGGCCAGCCGACAACAGGTCAAAGAATAAGCCGGCTCCAATCAGCAGGTCCACTCGCTGCGTTTTGTGGAAGTTGGGGTCAGCTAGGTCCATATTGCCAGGAATCTTCCAGCCCGTAACCGGCCACCGTTGTGGAGCATTTGGAGCGGCCAAGCTGAAGTTCATTCGCCAGCCGCGACGAGATGAGATGCACTTGTGAACCGGAATCCAATAACGCTCGGCAAGGCAGGAAGTCTCCAGATCGACCACGAACGAGTACATTTGCTGTTGGCAGGAGCACTAGCTCAGCATTGCGATCCTGGGTCACAACAGTGTTAATTGAGCGGGATGGGTTCGCACCAGCAACTGCACCCATGGGACGTGAGACTCGTGCGGGTGAAACCTGCCCGCGAGGGTGCAACAGAAAATGATGACGGTGATTGCACGTCGAGCAGCGGGAAGCTGAGCATCCGCGAGCGAGATGGCCATCCTCCAGACAAACAAAACAGCGAGCCAGACGCCGCACTTCGTCGTACCGTTCCTCAATTGTCAAAGCACTAAACTTTGAACAAGAAGGAAGCTCGTGCACCGAAATACCACACAGGGCGCATAGAGCAGGACGGGCGTTAATAACCATGCACGACGATCGGTTATTCGAGTATCTACCACGGCCAACTTTGTTAGCTGGTGGATACGCCGCCAAAGAAAAGTCGACGCATTCAAGAGTCCGGCACCTTTGCTCCAAGAATCGTGCCATGGACTCCCAAGACGGAAGGCTGTCGTTGCTTCCGGCGAGAGTGTCTTCCCACTTGGCCCTTGTGGCTGGATCCAACTTCTGCAGGATAATCTGGATAAGCAAACATCCTTGGATCTCGGCAGCTGATCCGGAACTCATAAGAGCCCGCATATGCCCATTGAACCGATCCGACAGCTCCCGCAACGTAGCAACAGACCCTGGCTCGACCACACGAAGCTGCAGGATCTCATTAATGTGAGACTGAAATATTAAACGCCGATTACTAAAACGATTGCGCAATAGGTCAAGGACCACATCGTAGTTCGCGTCAGTAATTTCCAGAGCTCTCACCGTGTCCAAGGCTGACTCGCGCAGGCATGAAATGAGCCACCGGAGCTTTTCCGTTTTCGTTAGGTGGGGATGACTGTCAATCGTGGTCTTAAAAAGGGCGCAGAAATCCGGCCACTCGGATATTTTCGCATATTTTGTTATATTTTTTTATTCTTTCTGTTGCATACTCTTAGCTTTTGTTTTGTGTGTTGTATATTTTTATTTTTGGGGTTTTTTTTTGCGTTCTTTTATTTCTTTGGCACTGGGTGGTCCGTATTGTTCCGTTTTAGCTCGTGAATATGCTCACGGTGGTTCTCTTTATTTTTTTATAAACGGCAATATTTTAACACTCGCGAATATGTCAGTGACAAACCGCCGCAGTGTGTAATTGCGTTTCTCTTTTATAACACAACAAAAACCCTTTTTATATTATTTTTTTGTTTATAATTCTTGCCACTCGCGAATGTCTTCGCGGTGGTTCCTTTATTTTTATACCCTTGCAGAGGGTATTATAATTTTGGTCAAAAGTGTGCAACGCAGTGAAGGAGACATCTCCGACCCTATAAAGTATATATATTCTTGATCAGGATCACCTCCTGAGTCGATATAAGCATGTCCGTCTGTCCGTCGGTCCGTCTGTCCGTCTGTCTGTCTGTCTGTCTGTTTCTACGCAAACTAGTCTCTCAGTTTTAAAGCTATCGAGTTGAAACTTTGCACACAGGCAGTCTTCTTTCCCTTCCCTTGCAGGCAGTACATAAGTCGGAACGGCCGGGATCGGTCGACTATATCCTATAGCTGCCATATAACTGATTGATCGGAAATGCCATAACTTCGTTGTTTTTCAAGTTGGAAGGATGGGACTTTCTATGGATTGTAATTTAGGCAAACGTATACGATCTGCCAAATTTTATAAGTATCGGCCGTCTATATCCTATAGCTGCCATATAACTGATTGATCGGAAAAGCCATAACTTCGTTGTTTTTCAAGTTAGAAGGATGGGATTTTCAATGGGTTCCTCTTTGGACAAAATAATTCGATATGCCAAATTTCATAACGATCGGCCGACTATATACGATCCGCTACATATCTAATAATATAAGATGCGTGGCGCCACCTACCGGAGTGTAACTCAACTGCAAGGGTATATAAACTTCTGCTCCGCCCGAAGTTAGCTTTCCTTTCTTGTTTTATATGAAGCAATATTTTAGCACTCGCGGACATGCCATGGTAGCAAACCGCCGCAGTGGGTAATTGCTTCATTATTTTTATCACAACACAGATTTTGCTTTTACTCTTTGTTTCTTTATGCAACTTTTTTGTAATTTTTCAATTTCATTTTTATTCTTACATTCTCTACTCTTTCCTATTTTTCTTTCTCCCTTTTTTCTTATTTTCCAATATTATTTTATTTTATTACTTTCCTTGTGGTTCTTTTATACTTTTACTTTTGTACTCTTTATTTTTCTACTTCCCTTTTATTTCCTTTTTTTTTCGAAAAAGATCTTTGCTACTTCATTTTTCCTATTTCCTTTTTTTCATATTTTGAGAAAAATCCTCTATCTCTATAAAATTCCTCTATCTATTTTAATTTTTTTAATCTTTTATATTTTTTTTTTTTGAGAAAACTTTACTACTTTGCTTTTATATTATCAACTTTTTCTATCTATTTTTTCATTTTTTTATTTATTTTTTTTATTTTTTTTTCATTTTGAGAAAACTTTACGTTACTTTACTTGAAAAAAAAAAAAACAAAAAATCTTCATTACTTTACTTTTATACTTTTTCCTATCCACTTTTCCTTTTTCTTTTCTTTTATTTTGGGAAAGATTTTTACACTTTTACACCTTTTTCTATTCATTTTTTCTTTTTTTGTTTTTGTTTTGGGGAAAGAAAGAAGAATATTTTTTTCCTTTTTAAAACCCGTAATTCACATTCACTCTACTTATCTGCTCGGGCGTCAGTTAAGATGTCCTTCCATGGTTCACCTGATGAAAAGTCATTGGTTCATTCTTGGATAACGTTGGGAATACAATTTATTCGTGTCGCTTAATATTAACAATCGTTTTAGTAGTTCTTATTTAACGGAAGGGGTTTATGTTCGATGGTGAATGTTAGAGTTGGTTCAGCTTCGTGGTTCGGCGGTCAAGTTAGACTGACTTTCCAGAGTTGTGACCCTCCTATCGACATTTCGATATCGGCCGATCTCCCACTCCAACTCTATGTGTGGTGTCAGCGTGTGCGGTGTCGGCGTGTGTGGTTCCAGCGGGTGAAGTGTCAGCTATCCGGAGTCAAGAGTCAGCGTAACACTCAGGGTGTGTGTCAGCTTTCCCGCAACATTCTAGTCAGCGTACATAGTTGCACACTTGTGACATAGTTGCACTCTTGCGACATACCCGGATGTACTTGAACCCACAGCACTTGAATATTGGGAATTGCTTATACTGTGGATTGGGGTTTAAGAGTCTGGGGTCGAGTTCGAGGTGTAGTCGTAGTAGGGGGCGAATAGTGCTGAGCAAGGGGGGGCCGAAAGTGCCGGGTGTTAACTTATATGCTGCTATATAACTGCAAGGGTATATTTACTTCGGCTCCTTCCGAAGTTAGCTTTCTTTTCTTGTTTTTAATAAATCGATGAATAATTGCGATCGACTATAAAAATGACTCTAAGGATGTACATCCGTCTTCCGACCAAAAAGACGGAACCAGCGCGTGCAACTGCCTCGCATAGGCAGTGGTGGCGTTTATTTTATTAAATAGTTCTTAACCGTTAAAAGCAACCCGCTTTCGACTTTCACACTAAGTTAAAAATTTTTTGTTTATCAATGGTAAAATTTTTAGAAGTATTTTCGTATAGAATAAAATATACAAATATTATTTTCACGTTTTCTAGGTTTACCTTATATTCGACCAATGCCACTTCTATCTGCAGTTGCTGGAAAATCATTTTCACTTAGGTGTCCGATAGCTGGATACCCCATTGAATCAGTGAGTATAGAGAAAGGTAAGCTCAATTCAAAACATAATGGATATTTTTTAAGAAGCCCAACAGCGGGACTGTGTAGGTTCTAATAGTTTAAGTCATGGTAATATATCTGTTAAGTTACCGATATTTTTCCGTAGTAAGAAGTAATGTTTGAAGTTTCCTTGTAATAAAGAGCCACATTCAGATCGACAAAAATAATTTACATCAACGTATGTTTTTTATGCAATGTTTTTAATGTAGGCCAAATATACACTGCGTGTCACCAGATTAGCGCTCCCCTTGGTGTTCGCGTTTGAAGTGAAATATTATCAAAACTATTAAAGATTGAACTGTACAATTCTTTTCCAATATAATTCGATTAATTCTAAAATATTTATATTCGATAAAATAAAAAATATTTTAGAACGCAGTTGGTATTTGCAAAGATTTTTATTAAATTAAAAACTAAGGTTTTTTTGGAAGAAAAAACTGCGTTATCACGATAGCGCCAGCAACATTAACTTAACTTTTTTCGATGAATTTCTTACAAAATATTATCTTTAACAATTTTATGATTAAGTTTAAGCATTTTTAAGGAAAATTAATAATGAGTTGTCCCTCCCTTGTTCACAAGGACTTCGCAAACTCGATTGGGGGGAGAGTCATATAAGTTTTTGATATAGTCTATAGTGATATAGTATATAGTTATTGTTGACCAGGCCTGTTTTATACTGTGAATTTGTAACGAATAGTCGCAGTGCTGAGGTGGCATCGTTGGAGATATCGGATGAGAGAAAGGGTTGCACGCGGTGTCCGGCCAGATCTCGTCGGCTAATGGGCGGGTTCTGAAACACCCCCTTCTCTCCCCTTGTTGCTGCCACGGGAATCATAAATTATTTCAATATTGATGCGTGCGCGACCTCACGAACCATGTAGGTCAAACCTGAGCTCCTCAGAACGGTGTATATTATATATTTATATATTTTCTCACTCCATTATAATTTCCATATTTATTCCTTAAAGAAAGTCCTTATATCTCTAAAAAACATCTCTTTTCTAACTTCCTAAATATTCTAGTAATTCAATATATATTCCTTCTTACTACGTTTAACGACAACTTATCACTAAAAATTTATGAACTTAATGTAACGTAATGTTAACTTAAAGTGGACGTGCGCTTAATCTCATCATACAAAATTTTGATTGTTAAAAGAACTCCACTGTAGAGTCCGCGTACGGAAGTGGGCCATATTCTCATTCTCATTTCTATTCAAGTCAATACAGTGGTTGACTATCTAACTGGTGAAGCCTCTTGGGCCGGAATTCGAAAAACTCGAAAAAGTATTGATTGGAGAATTCCGCATCACTTCAACTGGCTTGGCATGGGTTAAAGATTACTCATTTTTTATATCCGCGACGAACCGTTGAAGCGCTTCCACTGCTCGAGGCTGGAAAAGAAAATATACATATCGGGAGGACTCTCGCCTGTCCCGTCAACAAAGCCAACATAAAACACTCAGCCAGCAACAGTGCTCCAGCCCGAAGACTCGGGACACTACTTCCTCTTTTCGTTTTCAGCACCGTTAGGCCATCAGTCGGATGAACCTCTCAGCTCCCTTGAACAATGGAGCGCTTCTTGAAAGCGCAGCAAACGACCCGTCCCTGCTTTCTGTCCTACGTCTGTCGACTACTCCTCGGCTACTCCGAACAATGGAGCGCTCCTTGAAAGCGCCGCAAGCGCTCCGTTCTTGCTTCCGCTCCTACAGGAAGGCGCCTACTTCACCAAGAATTCTGAGAGGTTAGGGCCGTACCCAATGCCAATCCGAATCACATCGGAGCGCCCCTTACAGCATCGTTAACGCTTCGGCTGCTTGCCACCACTTCAGCTCCAGTCGAGCCTACTCTACTCCTAGCTCCAAACTAGTCGACGTCCCTTCTCCGCCCCGACGCACGGGCGGTCGAATGGCGAGATTCGCTCCGCCTCTGAGACTCGCTCTGCTTCTTCTGGCCGAACGCCACAGCTCTCTGCCTTCTCTGCACACGTCGCTCAAATCACGCCTAGCTTAAGGATCTAGCTTGTACGCCAAGACCCTTGACCTAATGAATCGAAAAAATCTACGTCAGGCTCACATGACCATGACCTAACCTCATGACTCACCTTAACTTAACTTAACTCCGCGTACGCCGGCAAATGGCCGCTTGTGGCCTTTTGATTAATGCCGATCCTCCGTCAGCTCCTCAAACACGATGATCCCTCAGCGGGTTAACCTTCGCTGAAGCACTTTTTGAATTTCTCGTTGCCTTTCACTAATCGGCCGATCTTTCCCACTCAGTGGTTAAAAAGCCAAAAAACCTGTTATCAGTTGTTTTCTTACCTACGCTTTAAGCTTGTTGCATGATCGTCAGTACGGCTGCCACGTAGGCTGCTTTACCGCACCCCCCGGGTTGCCACCGTAGTCGACCTATCGCCGACGTTACAATTAAAATCCTCCTTGATAGCATATTGCTTGCCACCCTCGTACACCTTTCTAGCAAACCATCCCATCGTCTGAAAACACGACGTTATGCCACTTCTTGGACCATGTCATATGCGTTCAAGCAAACTTTAGGCGGATTTCATTTAGCACTTGGTTAAGAGGTGGCTTTTATTTTTAGTTTTAGCTTCTTTAAATGGTCAGCTTTCTTGATCACCCTTAAAACAGTCGATTTGCTTTCCTTAACATCAGTTTTTTCTAATATTTTGGCGGTCAAGTCATGCGATCTGCTGAACTAATAACACTGTTATTATCTCCTTTGTAATTTTTTCCATAGCTTTCCTTATTTTAAAGAAAATTTGCAATAGTTTTGCGTATCTTTCCGTTTTTTTCGGCGATTTTGTGAAGAGAAAGTCCAAATTCATTGAACGCTTCAATTTTTCCTCCGAAGATAAGATTGTTCCACTGCCCATATTGCAAGTCAAATTAAAGAAAAATGTTTTATTTAACAAAGTAGATTAAAAATTAAACGGTGAATTTTGCATGCTTAATTTTACTCTGAATGAAAGAGATACCGTTTATTAACATATAGCAAAACAAATTACCAATTTAAAATCAATATAAAAAGGAATAGGAGAATTCAAAGAGAAGAGTAACAGGGGGCGCTAACCTGGTGGCGCGCAGTGTATGATGGGTTAACGATCGAGCGAAGAAATAAAATGGGGGCGCGGCTTAATGCTTGATAATGCGAAGCAACCGAGAGATAGCGCAGGAGAGAGGGCTAGCAACGGTAGTACCGAGTGACGTCACGGGCGGTTTGGGGTCGATAAACAATTGCCGAACATATTGACAACCTGATTCACCCAGCTCATTTTGGCTCCAACGAAATTGGTGGCGCCGAGGCTTGTTTCTGATAGAAATGAACCTCCTAAGCGTATATAGAAACGGTAGGTATATCCTCCACCAGCTCCACGTGGACGGCCTTCGTTATGAAACAGATGAAAACGCTGATGTAACATTTTATGAGAGCCTTGATAACCTTCCACTCACTCTTTCGGACGATCGCTTACCACATAGATTTAATATATAAATTTTAATATAAAAATTTTCTTCCCCAATAGGCCACTGCCTTATCAATTATGATAAATAAGGTCAGTTTCCTAATAGGGTCAGACTCCACGAGATAAGAAGACAGCCGAGGTGGTCGCTGTGGACCCAACAAATCGAACCCTAAGTTTCGTCATGATGCGACTAGAAATATTTTCAATCCATGCAGCTCTGGCTGAATAACATATGACCAAAATCAAGATACTTCCTTAATCAAGATACTTCCTGAATAGGCTTCGCTTTTCAACCGAACGAACTTCTGAGCAAAATTATCCTTGCAATCGGTACTTCCTTCGACCACTTCTCAATCGGAGAGTTGCAGTTCTCCACTTCCTAGAACTGAAAAAGTTGATCGAGCCGCTCACCCATAGTACCTTGGAGCTGATTATCCGCGACCGCTCAGCTACGATAAACTTTTTATATTACCTCTTATGTAATAGGTTTATATGACCTCCGCGATCACAGACAACCCATCCGAGCCGAATTTTCAGGATTGAATGAGACTAATGAATTTGCGCCACACAATGCAGCTTTAAGAATAATGTAGCTTCAATTAGCGAATCATCTTGCTGACGATCGTGAAAATGAGGATCCGTTAATTTTATATAAGGCTGGAATTTTCCAAGAACTGACACATTAATTATGATGCATCTGCTGCTGCTTAGCCCATGCTAGACATGCGATATCCAAATTAATTTTATCTAAGAGCTTTCGTTGGCATGTCGCCAATGCCCTTTCTACAGCCTCCAGCTACAGTATCTCATTTACATGAGCTTGAAAAATCAGCCGTCAGCTCCAAAGAACGCAAAGTCTCTAAGGACACACCTCACAAAGGACAATTACACTTTGGCTCAGAAAAGTTTTCTTCCAGGAGAGGCGGACTCCAAATATGTATTTATATTACTTTGCAACTGCTATATAACGAGTATGTATTTATTTATTGAATGTAACAATCAACTGTTATTTAAACAATTATTAAAATTATTATAATTAGGAGTTAGGCGAATTATCTAATAGAAAAACAATCAATTTCGATTTTATCACATCTAGGGATGATTCAGGCGAAAATATATGTGACAATAGTTTATAATTTTTACAGATAACGCGAAAAGGATCATGATCCGCAAAATTAGATCTGCAAATTGGTAACCAAAGGGGTCGGAAGGACCTGGTTGACCTGTTTGGAACAGAGAAAAGTATCTTTTCGAGTAAAAGTTTCGAGTCAACTTGACCAAGAATAATTTTATGAAGGAGCGTGGCCCCAGCACAAGTACGACGTACCTGCAATGGTGGTAGATCTAATAATTTTAGCCGACAAAGATATGGTGGAAGAAGATCATCTGAGTCCCAGTTTAAATATTTTAAGGCAAATAAAAGAAACTACTTTTGCACTGATTCAATACTTCTTTGATGAACCATATACTGCGGACTCCAAACGCATGAACAGTATTCCAGGATCGGTCAAACCAAAGAGATATACAACGTTTTAGTGGTAAAGGGATCATCAAACTCTTTTGACCAGCGTTTGATAAAAGCAAGTACTCCTCTGGCTTTATGAACTGTTACAGAAATATGTTCATTAACGACAGCTTGTGGTCGAAAAGAACTCCAAGATCATTCATTAAAGAAATACGATCTAAAAAGTAATTCCCAAGTGAGTACGTGATGACATGAGTACGAGATGACGATTAAACGTCATAACCTTGCACTTGGAGCAGTTTAGAGAGAGGAGATTATTAGAGCACCACAAGAATACTTCATCAAGGTCAAATTGCAGATGTCTATATAGGAAGTTGTCAGAGAAAGAAAAACAGAGCTTAACATCATCAGCATACATAAGTGTAGTAAAATAGCTCACGACACTAGGTAAGTCGTTAACAAAGAGGATAAACAGAAGAGGTCCTAAGTGACTGCCTTGCGGAACACCAGATGTTACTCTTATAACATGAGATGTGATGTTCTTGAACAAAAGCTGCGTACGATTCGATAGATATGAAGCCATCCACTGTATGATATTAGGAGAAAAACCCATAAGATAAAGTTTCCGGAGAAGGAGACGATGATTAAAAGAATCGAAAGCTTTGCTAAAATCGGTGTAAGCTACATCGGTTTGCATTCATTTTAGATAACCCTTGTGGACGATCGAAGTGAATTCTAGCAGATTGGTTGTTGTCGAACGATATTTGACAAAACTATGCTGGGAGGAGGAAATCATGCTTTTGCAATGATGTTGCAGTTGCAATGTAACCAATTTCTCCAGCAGCTTTGGAATCGCAGAAAGCTTAGCAATGCCGTGGTAGTTATCAATAAGTATTTTAGAACCTTTCTTATGAAGTGGAATAATAAAAGATTCATTCCATCTCTTAAGAAGGCATGAAAGGTCCAGAAATATATTGAATAGTATGGTAAGAGGGTAGCATAGGATATGGGAGCAGTGCCTGAGGAAACCAGCAGAAAATGAGATATCCAAGGTTGAAAGAGCATTAGAAACATCGCGATGATTAAATTTAGACCAGTAAATATGGTTTATATACGGAATTTTATAAGGGTATGTAGAAATTAAATTATAAGAATCGGACGAATAAGTTGATTGAAAAAATGAAGCAAAGAGATTAGCAATACCTTGTTGTGAAAAATCAGAAATATTTTTATAAGTTGGGGATGGAGAAAAAAGACTAGATTTACGTTTCATTTTGACAAAGGAATAGAAGGAGCTCAGATCATTTCGGAAGTTTGCCTTACAATTCACTATGTAACGCTTATAAAGTTGATTATAAAGAATAATAAACTAGTTGTGAATGTAAAGAAAGTTTGTCTGAAGAAACAAAGATCCAGACTTAAGAAATATTTTGTAAGCTCTAGATTTCCTGTTTTTAAGACGAGATAGGTGTTTATTGAACCATGGCGGCTTAGTTGCTGAAGACGATTAAACTACAGGGACAAATTTTTTCCAAGGCGTTATGGATTAAATCATTGCACTGTGGTTGGGCTTGTATGGAGCCGCGGCCATAAATACTTTCCGTTGAGATATCAATGTGAAATTTTTTTCAAAAATCTAAAAAAATATTAAAACTATATAGTCAAAAAATTGGATACATCGGACGACTGTATCCTATAGCTCTCATAGCACCATAGTAAGTATGGCAGTAGTATTACATATATGGCAACGGTGGTCAAAAATACTTTCTTACTTACCAGTGGAATTAGTGTTAAAATTTCATTATTAGGCATCCAATTTATTTGTATTATATTTAAATTTGTATATATATTTGTATATATATTAAATTATTTAGAGTATAAAAATGTAACTCCTCCTAAAGCTTTTCAAAATATAATGAAGTGAGGTTCTAAAGTTCCTTTTATGATATGAATATAAATAAATGTATTTAAATCATTAAAAATAAAATTTAATTGAATGCTAATTGGAGTGAAATATTAACAAATATCTAATAATAAATCAAATGTGCTGGGAAAAACATTTGATTTGTCTCTTGCTGATAGTTTTCTTTGACTTGTTATGAAAGGGTCTGATCGCAAAAGAAGTGTATTAATTAAGTCTGTATTTGTCAATATGCGAGACATCTTCCGAGTATGATCACTTTCCTTTTTCCTTTTTGAGGACTAAGCAAAATCAAATTTGGATCGTCCACGTTCAGCACTTGCAATCCTTTGTTGAGGTGGCTCAATTATAATTGTTTGAATAGTGTTCAACCAATTAGATTGATGCTTAACAATTGAATTCTTAAAACGATTTTTAAGGAAAAAAGCATAAACTTTTTTTGCAAATGTAACTAATGCAATTGTTAAGTTTTGTCATGTCAACTGCGTAGCCTTTGTGTTTAATGCTTTCTTCTATTACACTAGTAACTCTCCCATTTTTTCTGCATTAACGCCCTCTTCGTTGCACCAAATATCAAAGACGAGCACGCGTGAAAATTCGCACTTACAAGAAGCACCTATTAAAAATAAAAAAAAAAAATAAGCAAAAAAATAATATGCGAAATTTTCGACAAACACAAATGACGAAAACAAAAGAAACATCCCAACAGCAATCGAAGAGCAGCAGATTGCGTCGCGAATTTGACCTTGAATATAGTAAGACAGCTTGAGTTTATTAATGAGTATATACAAATCGGCAAATATCGGCAGCTGAACTTAACATTTTTATTACCTGAAAACATTGGCAAATCCACTGATATCACTTATAAAGGGGGAATCGGGGGGCAACATATCTAAAAGTCTTCTTAAACATGAAAAAGAAGTTCAAAATATAGACAAAAAACATGTATTTTTTTCAAATTAATATAACAAGACCAGTTAAACAAGTACGATTTTTTATAATATCTCAAATTTTAGAATAAACCTTTAACTTTAAAATCCATTACAAATATTTTAAATTTGAAGACGTAATAAATGATCTGATCACTTCAAAGTTCGGTTTTGTTATGAAAAATTCGGGATGCGCGCAAGCTGCGCTGTGAAAATGAACATCTGAACTCAACTTCAATTTTATTTTTACAGAGAACGGTTAATTTTCCGGGCAAACCTAGTATGCCACAAAGAAGTTTGGACAATTTAGATGCGATTTGTTTACTTTTCCTACATTTTTGTTGTTATGACTTTTTTTATTTTTGGCCTATGGGCGCAACCACTGTGGCATTGGTTCCCAAACTCTTTTCTCTCATAGACCACTTTCAAAACTTTGCTGGATCCGGTGGACCCCCTGCAGCTAAATAACTATCAATTTTCGTAATCAACGACGAATCAACAGTTTTGGAAAAAAAAGTGTAGACCCCCATTTTTTGTTACACCCAACGTAGACCCCCGTCGAGTCTCCCGTGGACCCCTAGGGGTCCACCTGGACCACTTTGGGAACCACTGGATTAAATCATAGTAGCAGCATCAATAAAGTTAAAAGATGAAAGATATTCCCAGTCAAATCCAGCTAAATGATTGCGAAAAGCATTGTAATCCGTTTTTCGAAAACATTTAGTACGATACTGAGCCTTATAGTTAGCAAGTATATTAGGGACATCAATTAATAGCGAAACCAATAGTGTAGGAGGGTGTACGTCGTCAGGAAGCGATAGCGGTGAAGACCGATTTACAGTCACAGAGGATATCCTATTACATAAAATAAGGTCTTGAGATCTGCTAAGTGTGTTAAGGATGGGGTTAATTTGGAAAAGAGCAATTTCAATTAATGCATCAATAAATTCGTTATGACAACTGGCATTCAAGGAATTGTCATCTTCACACGGGATCCAGGAGATTTTGGGAATCACCCATAATTAGGACAAAATCAGAGTCACTGACTTATGATAGAACGAACTTAATAGCCTCAAGGTAGTAAAAATATACAGTATCCTCAACCGATGGAGGTATATAGGAACAGCTCATGAAAATATGAGTAGGACCAACAGCTATTTTTAAAGCGATAAACTCGGGAAATAGATTAGACACCACCACCGAAAGATGGCCTATCCATTCAAAACACAGTGTAATTTGCAACAAAAATTTCATAATCAGAGACAGAGGAATTAAGCCAGGTTTCAGTAAGTGCAATAGCATCAAAATCAAAAGAAGCACTCTTAGTAAAAAATTGGCTAAATTTACCCAGAATACTTCGAACGTTTTGGTAGCAGCAAGAAAATACGTTATTACTCAGTTTTTTGGAGCTGAATCGGCATAGTTGTGATTTAGAGGATCTTTGGCTAAAAATTCATGAATAATACTGTGCTCAGGCCTGCCTGACGGTGCTTTTTCAAAGCAGGATTCAGGAATTACAATTTTGAAAGAGGATATAATACGCTTATGTTTAAAATTAAACTTAAAGACCGCTAATTCATTAGGAGCTACCTTATCAATCAACAGTGACATCCGGCATGAGGCGGGATACAAATATAGCTTTACGAGGTGCAACAGCTATAAGCGAAAGCCCAGAGGATCTTAATTCAGGCGCCACACCAGTGAGAGGCCTAGGAGACGGTGCCACAAGAACCTGCAGGTTTTCCAACGATGGAGGATCCAAGACAATAGGTGGACCAAAACTCCTTGACGATTCCATTGGCTGACTTGGTGAATGGATCACTTTCACAGGCACAACAGTAGGCGATGAAGTATTAGGCGTTAAAAAAGTATCCGAATAAAACGCATGAGAAGCAGGAGTACCCAATAAAGTGACCCCCATTGGGCTGTTGTTTGGAATTTTTCTCCTTGGAGATTCACTTAATAACTTGAGACCAAGGAATTGGGTCTCAAGTGTAAGGAATTGCTTATTAAGTGCAGAAAATTGCTTACGGACATCTAGAAAGCCGTTTCTTGTCTGCTTCATGAAAGTCCGCATCTCAGACTCAATCTCTCTACAGGCTATACAAGGCCATGTCAGACCAATATTCTTTGTGATAAGATCGCTTATCCGTCCATTGTGCCCACCACCAGCACATAAATATGTGAGCAGCTGTTGCAAAGCCAGAAGGCAGATTCGAGTCACCAGTGATGGATCCTACAAGTCGCATTTCTAAGCAGTGCAAATT
The DNA here is from genome assembly GCA_021223865.1 of Drosophila pandora. Taxonomy (NCBI): domain Eukaryota; kingdom Metazoa; phylum Arthropoda; class Insecta; order Diptera; family Drosophilidae; genus Drosophila; species Drosophila pandora. Next base: position 48,433 of record JAJJHT010013248.1, on the reverse strand, counting down.
AGACTCATTATTGACAGAGATTTCTCCACTGTAGTGAGAGCGAGAAGAGATCAATTAGAAATTTGTGGTAGAGAGGCACGTTCGGATCAGGCACGTCGAAGAGAAGACGTAACAAAAGAGATACGCCGTGACGAATAACCGCTTCAGAGTAACAATAATGTAACGGGATTACTCGACCGGAGAATAGAACTCAGGAAGGGAATATATATATGAATATTCGAAGAGCGCGGCAGAATAATATTGAAGAATAATATTGTTTTTAAGAAGTGTATGGGTCAATGAACTATGTAAGTCAAATATGCTCCGACGATGATACGCGAAAAGAGGAAACTCGTATCAAAGATATAGGTAATCAGATGAGAGCAGATGAGAGCAATCGCAAAAACACGTTGGGATACGGAAAAGTCATACTAAAGAATTTAATATGTATGTATATACTATTAATATCTCGTTGCGAAAAACGGAGCTTTTTCTACACAGCTTAAATTTTCCACTTTTAAGCTACCGATTTTTTCAGGTAGCTGGAATTTATGTTCCAAGTTAATTAATTTATAAGTTATAATTAAATATAGCAGAAAAAAAGCCACCTTACGAAGAATCAGAAGTTCGGGCTTTGAAATTTTTGAAATAGTAAGTATATTACTATATAGTAAACAATAAGAAATCAAACAAGTATACAGTATTAATCACGAATGTTTGTTCGTAAAGCGTTGTGCGGTCACTACGTCGAATTTGAAGTTGCGGGCATAACGGTAAGTTCCGGAGTCGAAGTCAAAGAACGTCTAAAAGTTCTGACTAAATGTACCTGGATTCTGCAAGGGACTGATCGTGTTGACCAGGCGCTTGCTGTGATCAGGCTGGAGTTGATGTGAGATACTTGAAGTCCTAGGTTGGTCCTTCTTAAGGACAGATGTTACGGGGTTTCGGCTGGTTCCGTATCGGCCGATCCTACTTGTGGTCCGTTTCACGGGAGCAACACTCAAAGTAGGTTGGATAACGCGGTTGCTACTTGTGGTTCGTTTACGAGAGCAACACTCGAATTAGGTTGGGTGACTTGGGTTTTACTTGTAGTCCGTTTCACGGGAGCAACACTTGAAGTAGATTAGAAGGTTCGATGACGAAAGTTCTACTTGTGGTCCGTTTACACAGGAGCCACTCAAAGTAGAGAGTTTTAAGAGAGTCCTACTTGTGGTCTGTTTTACACAGGATCACCCGAAGTAGGTTTGTTTTAAGAAAGTCCTACTTGTGGTCCGTTTTACACAGGATCACTCGAAGTAGGTTGTTTTTAAGTGTCGTACCTTGAGTAACGAACCGATCTACTCTGTATTCGCTACTATCTTTATTTCAAAAGAACAATTCTTATACAAGATGCTAAATTATACATAAACTAAGTCTAGGGAAGGTCAATGTTATGAACGTGTTCCTGCAATGTTAATGCCAATGTCACCCACCTCTAAGTCTGCTGACTCAGATAGCTTGTAGCAGATTCATTTCGGCTTAGCTAGCTGTTTTTGCTTGCTTCGGTCAGTCGGTCATTCTTCTCGCTGATACTGCTGATTTCCACTTCTGGCGCCGTCTACTAGTGCTGGGTTATTTGGTTGGATATTGTTTCATGCTTATTGCTAATTATTACTAGCTGTGCCAATAGGTTAGTGGGTCTGATCATTGCTTATTGCGGCATGCTGATAAATATTGATTAGATCAGATTACTAAGTGTGAATAAAGGTAAGTAAGTCTTGGCAGTAGGTGCCAACAATGAAGTCAGTTCCTTATGAGTTCAACAGAACCCATAATAAGTCAAATATTTTTAAGACCAGCTTTTTAAAACCTTCAATTAATAAGCCATGGTTTATTGTTCAATTTCAAACTTTATTTGGGGTTAATTTCGCTCCACAAAACAAGGTAACGAACTGTGAATATCAACTCCAAAATACAAGTGCTTAACTAAGAGCTTAGGCGCCGAAGCTAACCAAAGCTCCCAAAGTGCATGCGCTACAAAGAACAACAAATCACATGTGAATTTATGCCATTCGAACTGACTAAAATTGATAAATAGAGCGTGCGATTATAAAGCTCTTAAAAAACTGTGATTTGCACCTGCCTTAAACCCACTGTTGCTTTATTAAAGAACAATAATTACTTAGTTCTGCAAATTCGGAAAAATTTTATATTTTTAAATTGAGGGCTTGTTTTGAATGAATTTTATTCGCCTTCTTATCCTACCGTGCAGAAATTCGACATCTAATGGACCTCTTAATTTATTACTTAATTTAAACAAAGGAATGCAGGCTTTAAAAACTCAAACCTTTGCTTTAAAGAGAGGCGAGCAACTGAACTTCACTGGGCCAGAAAGTGCTTTTGCGCAAAACAATAACTTAAAGTTTTTTGTTGTTGGCTGAGGAACCAGTCAAGGAATTTCTAAAAAGTTGCTTGTTTAGGTTTGCCATACTCTTTGGTGGATAAATGTTGGTACCAACGATTCAATATTTTTTCAAAATTGGACTTCAGCGAAAATTCCTCATAAACCAGGAACATTCCTCCACACTGAAAACTGGGTGAATTATCATTAAGTTTCGCAGATTTATTAGCGACTTAAGTAGGTAATAATGATCCATAGGTGGATAACACCGAAAACCCTCAACGATGACACAGACGGCTGAGTAATTTTCACAGCTCTGAACAATTTAGTTAAATAAAATTAAAAATATGAGGCATTCGATATCGTTATCTCTTTTAAAGGTAGCAATTGATTTTTCGTAATTACTTTCGGGGACCTTCTTTCGTTTTCACTCTTTTAAATCTTTCAAATTTTTAATATATAAGATCTGAATTTCGGCTTGAATTGGGTCTGTAGAAATTGCAGAAGCTAGAAGGGATTCTTAAATTCACTAAATTGAAGCATTGGAGGCACCAGACGAAATATTCTTTATCTACATTCCAATTAATCAAATCAATTTTAATCACTATATTTACTATCAAATCAATTACACAGGCCGACAATTTTCAACTTTTTTTTTCCTCCAACCAAAGTTCAAAACGTATCTCTTGGAGGTTCAGCTGGTTTAGTAAAGCTTTACAGAAATTGTAGAATCTTCCATAGAAAAATGTTTGGGGAAAAATCATAGAAGACCAAAAATTAATGTAGAAAATCGGAGATTTCAACTTAGGATGAGTATTCCAAAGATAAGGTAACTGCTTGATACCATTTTGATACCCTTACAGAGGGTGTTATAATTTTGGTCATACGTGTGCAATGCATTGAAGGAGGCATCTCCAACCCTTTAAAATATATATATTCTTGATCAAAATCACTTCCTGGATCGATATGAGCATGTCCGTCTGTCCGTTTCTACGCAAACTAGTCTCTCAGTTTTAAAGCTGAAACTTTGCACACACCCTTTTTTCCTTTGCAGGCAGTATATAAGTCGGAACGGCCGGGATCGGCCGTCTATTTCCTATAGCTGCCATATAACTGATTGATCGGAAATGGCATAACTTGGTTGTTTTTCAAGTTAGAAGGATGGGATTCAATGGATTTCTCTTTCGGCAAAATAATTCGAAATGCCAAATTTCATAAGGATCGGCAGACTATATCCAATCCGCTATATATCTAAAATTATAAGACGCGCCACCTAGCGGACTGCGACTCAACTGTAAGGGTATATAAACTTCGGCTCCGCCCGACGTTAGCTTTTCTTTCTTGTTTTAATTTTAGTTGGTACCCATATATTTCAAAAATGATATGTATAAGAAACAATAATGGTTACATCGCCATACATAATTAAATATACGGTAAAATTTGATCAATTGCTTCTCTTAGGTGTACCGCGGAAACTGTGGGTGATAGAACCCATGTTTGTTTTGGACTTTGGTTCAGGGGAGCTTAAAGGTTATGAAGAATGTGAAATTATGCGTGTAGATTTTTTTATGTTGGTCTGTGTTATCTAATTAACATATTTAAAACAGCCCCAAGCATCTTTAAAAATAGCATAGGTTGTGCTACAGTGTTCAAACTGCCAAGAATATGGATACTATATAGAGTCGTATATAGTATAATCGTATAAAGTCGTACTGCACCTTGCGTGCAGTCTGTGTGGCTTGTGGCGGCCTCCATAACACTGCCTTCTGTACCATAAATAAAACCGAAATGTGGCAAATGCGGTGGAAATCATACTGCCAATTACAGGGGATGCCCAGTTTATAAAGAGCTAAAATAATTTTTTGTAAAAATACAAAAAAACCCTTAGAACAACGTTCGTTTGCCATTCACACTAGCCACCAAACCACCACGGCATCTTTGACTACACCTGGAGTATCTTTCTCTAGCGCTCTACGATGGCCAGGACTACTAAATAGTGTAGGTTCAGTACCACTGGAACCTGAAACTATAGGATATCCACATCCGCCTACGGGTACTACGAGGGAAAGAATAGGCCAAGAATCTGCAACCCCCGAAATAAAGGGTATCGAAGGAATATTTTCCACACTTATAAGTCTAATGGTCACAATGCAGGAGCTTATGCGAAACCAAAATCGACTAATGGAGCTTTTAGTCAAACAAAAATCCAATTAGAAAATTTAGTCAAACAAAAATCCATTTCAAAGCGCAAAAATGAACTTAAGACATTTCTTGATGATAATAATATCGATATTATGCTCCTCTCCGAACAAAAACATCTTCTATTTGACGGGCTATATATTTCATGCAACAAATCATCCAGATGGGAAGGCTCATGGAGGAACTGGGATCCTCATAAAGCAGCGCATAAAACACCATTCCCTCCAACGAGTTGCTACAAATTCCTTGCAGTCAACTTCATTACGAATTCAGACCGTGGGAGGTCATCTAAACCTAGCTGCAATATACTGCCCACCACGTTTCTGCATATCTGATATGGAGTTTATGCAATTCTTTGATACACAAGGCGATTGCTTTATAGCAGGCGGCGACTACAATGCCAAGCACCCTCACTGGGGTTCTCGCCTAACCAACCCAAAGGGTATACAACTATACAACGCTTTGATACAGCCAGGAAATAAACTAGACTTTCTATCACTGCCTACATACTGGCCACATACAAGCTACATACAAGCCTACATACTGGCCAACGGACCCACGGAAGAAGCCAGACCTAATTGACTTTGCGATCACTAAAAAAATTCCACGAAGCATCATTCGAGCCGAACCTTTGGATGACCTATCGTCTGACCATTCAGTTGTCGTTCTTCATCTATTTCAACATGCCGAATTACAAAATAATCAAATTTATCTCACATCAAAAAGGACAAACTGGCTTAGGTACAAAAAGTACATAAGCTCTCACATAAACATAAGACCGTCAATTAACTGTAGCAAGGACATTCAAGATGCAGTCAACCACCTGGAAGACATGATGACCTCAGCAGCAAAGCTCTCGACTCCTGCGACCACAGAAAAACCTCCATACTCCGCCACAAATTCCTACATAGAAAATCTAGTCCGAGAAAAGCGGCAGCTCCGCCGTGAATGGCAGGCACACAGATCCCCTTCTTCAAAGGAAAGGCTAAAAACAGCGACACGAAGGCTCACAAAGGTCCTACGGAGCAGTGAAGAACTTGCTCAAAAATCATACATAGAACAGCTCTCCCCAAAAAGTACCAGGTGTCCTCTATGGAAAACCCATCCTAACTTAAAGCCGCCCATAGAAGCAGATATGCCCCTTCAAAAACCAGATGGATCTGGGGCGCGCAGCGATGAAGAAAAAGCAAGCGTCTTCGCTAGTCACCTTTGTAAAGTTTTTACTCCAAATCAAGCAGCCTCTCCTTTCATTCTTCCAGAGCTACCAATTCCAGATCCAATTCCATCTATAGAATTTCAAACAACTGAAATCACTAAGGTCATCAAAGAGCACCTCAAGCCAAATAAGTCTCCAGGGTATGACTTCATTGCGCCGAAAATGATTATGGAGATCCCTGCGTGCGCCATCAATTATATAAAATTTCTATTTAACTCTATTACAAAGCTTGGCCACTTCCCCCAACAATGGAAAAAATCCATCATAATAATGATACCGAAACCAGGGAAAGACAAAGCTTTGGCCTCTTCATATAGACCAATAAGTCTACTTTCATGCTTATCAAAGCTTTTTGAGAAACTTTTACTGCTCCGTATCACGCCTCATATGACTTCGAATAATCGACTTCCTCTCTTTATCTTAAAGCGGACGGACGTGTTTTTTTTGTGCGCACTACGTTTTTGTAAAATTTGCAATAAGCTTTCTATAAACAATCGGTGTTTATTTCTTTACTGATATAAAAACAAATTGCAATTTTTTAGATCCGTATCGCTTCGCGTGTGCAGTGATATATTTGGAGGTAAAATAATAATTTATTTAATTTACTTTCCAAACATAGCCCTGCTCTGCTTCTTCATCTCCTACGGTGTTGTTGCTATTCTTTTGCTTCTACTCTCGCTCAATAGAGATTCTTATCTCTATTTCTTTAAATCTTACTAACTTGCACTAACTGCTCTCTTTAATCTCCCCTTCTCGTTTCCTTGGTACAGTGGTTCAAGGTTCCTCATTAATAAAATAAAATAATATTTTTAAATTAATTATTAATTTTTTTAATAATTTTTAATAAATTAATTATTTAAATTTTTAATAATTTTTAATAAATTAATTATTTAATTTTAAATAATTTTTAATAAATTAATTATTCAAATTTTTAATAATTATGGATTTTAAATTGGTCTGTGCATTAAAGTCTTGCAATAAGACAATCTCGTCTTCCCAGCCTACCATCCATTGCTGGCTCTGTGAAAACGTTTTACACGCTAAGTGTGCCGGGTTCACGGCCTCAGTGTCGGATGCAATCTCGCGTAGGTCTGGACTCCACTTTTGCTGTGACGGTTGTCGTGCTGTTCAGGACGAAATGAGGTCGTTCATGAGGCAGACTAAAAGCGGTTTCAAGGAGTTGATTAGTGGTTTTCGAAAAATCAATGACCAACTCTGTGCGCTTGATACACAGTTTAGTAGTCTTCAACTACTAAATGAGTCTCCAAAGCGTAAGAAATCCGCTTTTAGTGATGTGCTCGGGTCGAATAATCTTCAGCCTGCTCAGCCGACAACTATGCAGCCGCTTATATCTCTGGCCCCCCCAAGGGCCGGACCTGAGAAAAATTCGGCTTCCGAATGTCTCGGACTCAATGAGCAATTGTCCGATATGTCCTCTGTGGCATCGCTTCAAGTGATCCCAGACCCAATAATTCAAACTCCTGTAACAGTCACCAAACAGGGTAATAAACCGTCCGGTCCCCCGGTACGCACTGATGCCGCAGTATTAGTTAAGGCGGCACCGAAACCCTTGCAGGTGATCCCACCATCAAAACACATTTTTGTTTCCCGGCTTGCCCCTGATACTTCGGAGATTGATATCTCGGCTTACATCAAAGCCAAAGCAAAAGCCGACATAAAGGTGGTGGATATTACAAAATTCAAATATTCTTACACCAGGCACACGTCATCTTTCAAAATACGTGTGCCCTTGCAGATGTTCAAGACGATCTGTTCCGCCAGCTTTTGGCCAGAGAACATTTTCGTCCAAGAACATCAGCCAAGTACGGTGAAAAAAAAGATAACCAAACCTGTGGGTGTAAAACTCCCACATGTTAAGGCCACTGATCAACCTTCCACCTCATCTTCCTCAATCTCAAAAAACTAATGTCTTCATTAACACTTACCTATCAGAATACAAGAGGGTTACGTAGTAAACTTCCCAAACTATATTCTGATAGTTCTTCTTTTGCATCCCACATTATTGTATTTACAGAAACTTGGTTAAAGCCGGAGATCTTAAGCTCCGAAGTTTTTCCTAGTAGGTACACCACTTTTAGATGTGATAGAACTTTGCGAAGGGGAGCAGCAGTGCTAATTTCTGTAGACTCCAAATTCGCTTCTGAAGAGGTAAAATCACAAGAGTTTGGCGACATTGAATTTCTTTGCATCAAAATCACTTTGTCCGATCAATCTTTGTATGTTACCTGTTCGTACATACCACCTTCGTCCGAACCGCCAATATACTGGCAACATTTGTCCGCTATTCGTTTGGTTTTCGATCGTCTGTCTGATGGTGACCAGCTGATAGCTCTGGGTGACTTTAATATCCCAGAACTTATGTGGTCAAATGTTGATAATTCACCGTCTTTACAGCTTAACTCCCACCATGACTTCCCTGAGGGCATGTTCGCATGTTTATGTGGAAGGAATCCTTCATTATTCCGCTGCATAAAAAAGGAAAAAAAATCCGACGCTGCTAATTATAGAGGCATCTCTAAATTGTCAGCAATTCCAAAGCTTTTTGAAAAACTTATCACTCCAGATTTGCCATGCCAGCATGGCTTCATGAAGCGCCGCTCCACCACTACCAACTTATTAGAGCTAACATCTTTTATCACGGATGGCTTCCGGAATGGCTTACAAACAGACGTCATATACACTGACTTCAGTAAAGCATTTGACTCTGTTAACCATTCGCTTCTTATAAGTCAACTCAGTCTTTTGGGATTCCCAACTGATCTTCTTATGTGGATTTCGAGCTACTTATCAGGGAGAACCCAACGTGTTTTCTTTAAAGATGTTACCTCGCGTGTAGTCCGCGCCACATCGGGGGTGCCCCAAGGAAGCCATCTTGGACTCTACTTTTTACTCTGTTTATTAACGACTTGCCCCTTGCCTTAACTAATTCACTTGTACTTATGTTCGCTGATGACGTTAAGCTATGCCTTCAGTATAAATTCACTAGCGCACAGTCAAGACTTCAATCCGATTTAAATAAACTTCGAAATTGGTGTTTAGCAAATAACCTAAACCTTAATGGATCGAAATGTAAACTCATGTCTTTTTACCGATCTAGTCCTCACCAGGCTATGTACTTTCTCTATGGGAACGCCTAAATTTACCGACCATGTATCTAAAATGGTTAATAAAGCTCACCCATAGCTTGGTTTTATTAAAAGATGGTCAAAAGAATTTAATGACCCGTACATAACTAAAACGTTATATACATCACTGGTCCGTCCGATTCTTAAGTATGGATCGTGTGTCTGGAGTCCTCAATATGGAGTACACCAAGATCACATTGAATCTGTACAAAAAAACTTCCTTACTTTTGCTCTTAGGGGACTTAATTGGGATGCAAATCTTTACCTCCCCTCTTATCATAGTAGACTTTTACTAATCAACTTACCAACATTAACAAATCGTAGAACGATGCTGGGTGTCATGTTTCTATATAATCTTATTTATGGAAATATAGACAGCCAGCATTTACTAACACGTTTAAATTTTAACATTCCTAGTAGAAGTACCAGAAACTTTCGTCCTCTACTCCTCAGCCATTGTAGTTCGACATATGCCCAACACGATCCGTTCAGGGTATTATGTTCGGACTACAATGGTCTCTACCACATCTTATCACTTTGCTCTACTAACAATCTTAAATCGCTTATATTAACCGCCTTATCTATGCAACACTCTTCCTCGTAATATCTTTCTCCTAATCCTCGCTTATCTATCTCTGATCTATTCCCGCGATTCGAGCCGGACGTTACGCGGCAGCGTCCCTCGGTCGGTTGGACGGGAGGTGGGCTGTACGTATGCAGTGGGAACCGCGCAAAAAAAAAAAAAAATAATAATAATAATATAATCCCTGAACATCAATTTGGCTAGCATGGCACCATAAAGCAGGTGAACCGTATCACATATGAAATTCGAACCGCCTTTGAACAGCGAGAATACTGTTCTGCTATATTTCTGGACATATCCCAGGCATTTGACCGAGTCTGGCTGCAAGGACTTATGTATAAAATAAAACTATTGCTCCCACAAAACTGTCATGAGCTGCTCAAAACATACCTGCTTAATCGAGTGTTCACTGTAAAAAAAAAAAAACTTTACAAAAGAAGAGCTCGAAATTAAGGCGGGCGTACCCCAAGGAAGCGTGCTCGGCCCCACCCTATATCTTCTATATACAGCATATATCCCAACAGACCAGCGTCTAACTATGTCAACATTTGCCGGTAATACAGCCATACTCAAAAGATCTAAATGCCCTCTGGAGGCATCCAGAAGCCTCTCCTCTCACCTTGCACTAATAGAAAAGTGGATGGCGGACTGGCGTATAAAGATAAACGGTGAAAAATCTAAACACATTACCTTTACTCTCAACAGACAAAACTGCCCCGCTCCAACTCTAAACAATACCATAGTCCCCTCTGTAAATGAGGTCACATATCTCGGCGTCCACCTGGACGTCTTACATGGAAAAAAACATATTGATGCGAAACGGGACCAATTAAGACATAAATCCAGAGGACTGCACTGGCTTATCAACCCTCGTGCCCCACTTCGACTGGAAAGTACTACTCTACAATTCAGTCATAAAGCCTATCTGGAAGTATGTCTCCGAACTTTGGGGCAATGCAAGCAGTAGCAATATAGACGTTATCCAAAGGGAACAGTCTAAAGTGCTCAGAACCATCACTGGAGCTCCATGGTATATTCGCAATGAAGATATCCATAGAGACCTAGGTATACCTCTCGTCAAAGTCGAAATTTCTCAACTTCAGGAAAAATACAAAAGGAAACTCTCAACGCACCAAAATCCTCTAGCCAGATCGCTAAACCAAGTTAGTCCACAATCCCGATTAAGAAGAAATGACCTTCCAGCCCGTTGACATCGGAGGCCCCATAGTATAGATGTTTACAAAGATAAACTAATTATGTATTAGATTAAGATTTTTAAAATTGTTGTTGGTCTCTTAATAAGAGAAGATCCAACAAATAAAAGATAAAAATATTAAAAACAAAAAAGGAAAGCTAACTTCGGGCGGAGCCGAAGTTGATATACCCTTGCAGTTCAATCGCAGTCCGCTAGGTGGCGCCACGCATCTTTTATTATTAGATATATAGCGGATCGTATATAGTCGGCCGATCCTTATGAAATTTGGCATATCGAATTATTTTGCCATTATTATTATAAAGAGGAATCTGTACCAAGTCCCATCTTGCTAACTTAAAAAACACCAAAGTTATGCCAATTTCGATCGTTCTATGACAGCTATAGGATATAGCCGGCCGATCCTTATGAAATTTTGTACATAAGATATTTTGGTCAAATATAACATGTGTGGAAAGTCCCTGAAGTCCCTGACATGTGTGATCCTGATCAAGAATATATATACTTTATAGGGTCGGAGATGTCTCCTTCACTGCGTTGCACACTTTTGACCAAAATTATAATACCCTCTGCAAGGGTATAAAAATAAAAAGGTTGTGCCATTTTCGATCGTTTAGTTATATGACAGCACCACAAATCGGATTACTTTGCCAAAAGTGGAATCTGTACCAAGTCCCATCTTTCTAACTTAAAAAGCAACAAAGTTGTGGCATTTCCATTCTATATATGGCAGCTATAGGATATAGTCGACCGATCACGGCCGTTCCAACTTATATACTGCCTGCAAAGGAAAAACTATTTTAAACTATCGATGGTGCAAGCCGGCTCCTAAACATCGATAGTTTGCCAACTCTAGATTATCTATTCAACTAGTTTACAAAATTTAAAAAACTTTCTGCCTTTTACATCCCACCATAATTTTTTGATACATGTAGGTCTAGTAAATACGAAAATAACTTTCATAAACAATACATAATACAAATGCTATTTAATAGAGTTTATATGGAAACAAAAGAAAATAACATTGAATGAGAATGAGAAAAAAAGTTCGAATAGTAAAAATGTTCAAATTGAGTGATTTACTCAAAAATTCATAAAATCCTTTGTTGAGCTATTAATAGTTTTTAATAGCAGCCGAATAACTACTTGCGTTTCAAATTATAGTTTCAATATATTTATTTTGGGTTCAATTTAACCCTAATATATGCGGCTTCAATAAACTCCAAATCACAACAAACGCCAAACCAAAAGCTTGCGCAGAAGCTCAACCAAAGCTCCCCAAAGCGCATACGCTACAAATAACAATAAAGCGCAAGCGTTCTAAGCAATTGGGAGCCCGTGACCTAATGGATTTGGCCAGCCGAACACAGGTCAAAGAATAAGCCGGCTCCAAGTTGGGGTCAGCTAAATCCATATTGCCAGAAATCTTCCAGCCCGAAGCATCCATGTCCTGGCTAGGCTGATAGTCCGTTATATGTGAAGCTACAACAGCCTCAATTTCCACTGAATATGTGCTAAGGCGGGACTTCAAGCACACATTAACGGATGCTCCATCTGTTTCAAATCCAGAGCCGCCGAAACCGGCCACCGTTGTGGAGCATTTGGAGCGGCCAAGCTGAACTTCATTCGCCAGCCGCGACGAGATGAGATGCACTTGTGAACCGGAATCTAATCAAACTTGGCAAGTCAGAAAGATCAACCACGAACGAGTACATTGGCTGTTGGCAGGAGCACTAGCTAGCTGAGCTGAACTACTGCTAGGTGAATATATAGTTTGAAAAAACTATGCAAAGAGATTGCCTTATCAGTGTTCGCATAAGAGTTCTCAAACGTAAGCAGTGGGGGAAAGATACATGTTTACGCTTAGTATTTACAAAGTTATAAAATGTTTTGGATCCTGAGTAAACTGAATCCTGCAGCGGCGAATATAACTCCTATAACACTCTGCGTTATTCACGGTGAAATTGGACCGAGCTACTAAGTATCTTGAATAACTAACTGTACATCCAGATAATCTATGTTTGTTTAAAAGTCTACTCATACTATTCTTTAAATTTATAAGGTGCCTCGTATACCAAGGCGGATTCGTTGAAGCGGACGGATATTTCCACGGCACGCAAGTGTCGAAAAATATGTTCAAATTAAAATTTTTGTAATGCGATGTTTATGTCCTCGCATGCCAGTAAGTCAAACCAATCAAATTCCAAAATTCACTTATTTAATTTCCTAAAGTCAGCCTTACGAAAGAAACGAACTTTCTGAGATTTAACTGTAGACTTAAGGTCAATAAAGTAATTATTTTCGATTGAAACCTCAAGAGTCGGATGATATGGATCCTTAGGGTTAGAAAGGGGCAAAGTTCTGGAAAGAGTAATTCCATCAGGATTAGAAACGAAACATAAGTCCAACAGCCGACCTAAAGAATTTCTAACGTGGTTAATTTGCCCGAGTGACATGTCGAACATGCCCTCAGGGAAGTCATGGTGGGAGTTAAGGTGTAAAGACGGTGAATTATCAACATTTGACCACATAAGTTCTGGGATATTAAAGTCACCCAGAGCTATCAGCTGGTCACCATCAGACAGACGATCGAAAACCAAACAAATAGCGGACAAATGTTGCCAGTATGTTGGCGTTTCGGACGAAGGTGGTATGTACGAACAGGTAACATACAAAGATTGATCGGACAAAGTGATTTTGATGCAAAGAAATTCAATGTCGCCAAACTCTTGTGATTTTACCTCTTCGGAGCGAATTTGGAGTCTACAGAAATTAGCACTGCTGCTCCCCTTCGCAAAGTTCTATCACATATAAAAGTGGTGTACCTACTAGGAGAAACTTCGGAGCTTAAGATCTCCGGCTTTAACCAAGTTTCTGTAAATACAATAATGTGAGATGCAAAAAAAAAACTATCAGAATACAGTTTGGGAAGTTTACTACGTAACCCTCTAGTATTCTGATAGGTAAGTGTTAATGAAGACATTAGTTTTTTGAAATTGAGGAAGATGAGGTGGAAGGTTGATCAGTGGCCTTAACATGTGGGAGTTTTACACCCACAGGTTTGGTTATCTTTTTTTTTTTTTTGTTGAGCTATTAATAGTTTTTAATAGCAGCCGAATAACTACACGCGTTTCAAATTATAGTTTCAATATATTTATTTTGGGTTCAATTTAACCCTAATATATGCGGCTCCAATAAACTCAAAATCACAACAAACGCCAAACCAAGAGCTTGCGCAGAAGCCCAACCAAAGCTCCCCAAAGCGCATACGCTACAAATAACAATAAAGCGCATGCGAAACTGGAGACAAAACAGAGACGAAACATGCTGATAACAACAGCTGCAGCTTAGCATATTATAATTATTTTATATGCATTCTTTGGTGGCTGCTTGGCCCAACATCCTTAATTTTCGATAGATTTTCATCATCAATAGCTTATTTTAGCCGTAAAAGTGTAAGCTTTGATTAAAAAAAATCAAACATAACTTATCTTCATAATTTATATTTTTCGTGGGACGATATGTAAATTTTTGCAGTTGAATTTACTCAAAAAAGTGCAATTTTTTGACATGTTTGAGCCTCTACCGCCTAAAATTTCCAACGAATCAAAAAAAATTAATAAAATGGAAGTTGTAGCAAACTCAATTTAAAATAAGTGCTCATTCGATAAAATCGGTTCAATAGAACGCAAGATATACCTAAAAAAGTCTGCACATTTCCAATAATCCAAAAAAAAAAATTTTTTAAAAGTGAATTTAAAAAAAATGTTTAGTAGACCAACATACATCAGAAAATCATAATGATTAACGAAAGGTATTTTGAGAGTAAACTTGTGTTATTAAAGACTAATATATTAAAATTACTTGAAAGTTATTTCGAAGTTCGGTTATTAAAGGATAATATTTCAAAGTTTATGGACCCAGTCCATGTCAGAAAGATGTTCTGTTAGTTTTTTTTTTTGTTCCGCTTTCAACCAAAACTTTTGCAACTTGTGAAGTTTATTGCGTGTCGCTTCAAAACTTTTTCAAACTCTTCTGAAATTTATATGGGCGTCGCCTTTTTACTAGGTTGTCAAAAAAGTCTTGCGGTATTTTCGCTAGTTGGCGCTTTATTCGGCGCATCAGGTCATACTATACCTTTTTGGAAAGCTCATTTCACGCGCTAACATGTGTTTGATTCATTGACTTTTCTTTTAAGTCGTTCATGGAGTAAAATAAAGAGAAATTACGGCATATTTTACAGTTCTACTACGATTAAGGCAAAAATGCATCTCAAGCCGCCAATAAAATTTGTGCAGTTTATGGACCCGATACAGTTTCCATTTCCACCACACTACGATGGTTTCAACGTTTTCGTTCTGGTGTAGAGTTGGTCGAAGATGCGCCACGCTCCGGAAGGCCTGTCGTCGAAAATTGCGATAAAATCGCTGAATTGGTCGAAAGAGACCGGCATAGTAGCAGCCGTAGCATCGGTCAAGAGCTGGGCATGAGTCATCAAACCGTTATAAACTATTTGAAGAAGCTTGAAGTCACTAAGAAGCTCAATGTATAGGTGCCACATGAATTGACGCAAAAAAACATCTTTGACCGTATCGACGCATGCGAATCGCTTCTTAATCGCAACAAAATCGACCCGTTTTTGAAGAGTATGGTGGCTGGCGATGAAAAGTGGGTCACTTACGATAACGTAAGGCGCAAACGGTCGTGGTCGAAAAGCGGTGAAGCGGCCCAAACGGTGGCCAAGCCTGGATTGACGGCCAGGAAGGTTCTTCTGTGTTTTTGGTGGGATTGGCAGGGAATAATCCACTATGAGCTGCTACCCTATGGCCAAACGCTCAATTCGGAACTGTACTGCCAACAACTGGACCGCTTGAAGACAGCACTCATGCAGGAGAGGCCATCTTTGATCAGCAGAGGCCGAATTGTCTTCCACCAGGACAACGCCAGGCCACACATCTTTAGTGACGCGCCAGAAGCTCCGGGAGCTCGGATGGGATGGGTTCTTTTGCATCCACCGTATAGTCCGGATCTCGCACCAAGTGATTACTATCTGTTTCTTTCCATGGCGAACGCGCTTGGTAGTCTAAAGTTGGCCACAAGAGAGTCCTGTGAAAATTGGCTCTCCGAGTTTTTTGCCAAAAGGGAAGCGAACTTCTATGAGAGGGGCATTATGAAGTTGGCATCTCGTTGGGAACGCGTCATCGAACAAAACGGCGCATATTTGACTTGAATCGCATTATTGTAACCAATTTTATGAACAATTGAAAATTCAATAAAAATACCGCAAGACTTTTTTGACAACCTATTATAATTGAGCTCTTTTACAAACAATATGTGTATGCGTGTGTGTGCAGAATAAAATGGAAAAGTCAAAACGTAATATAAATCCGTTTAACGGTGAAAATTATGCGGTCCAAAAATATCGAGTTTGTTCGTTGCTTGCAGAGTTAGACGTTCTAAATGTTGTATGACAAAAGGCTGATCGATGTGCCAAGAGTACACTCATTGAGCACATGAGCGACTCATTTTTAAATTTTGCATCTGGTGTTACTACAGCTTATAGAATATGCTTATAGAATTAATTATAATTCAGGAATTTGGCGCTGTATACGAACGGGAAAGTTTAGCTTCGTAACTCGTGCGATATGCCATTTTTGAATTTCTGTAATACCTTTGGCGAAAGCATACATAAGTGAATTGATAGCTGCTGACGCTAAGATTGAGAAGATAAACAAAGTTACACACTTATTGCTCATATAACCGTCATCCAACGATGGCGTTATTACAGCAATTGATACTCTGTGTGAAGATAATTTAAAGTTAGGTTTTGTTAAAAATAGACCATGGAACAAAACTTAAAACTAATCAAAATGATACAAGTAAAAAAAGTTACAAAAGCTCCCAAATTATATAAATAAATGTAACCAAAAATATTTTTTTAAAAAAAGTGACAAAACCAATAAATTAAATTGATTTAACGCAAGCCGATTGGCAATATTAAATGTATAAACATAAAAAAAAATTAAACAGAATAAAATTCGAAATAAACAAGCCTTAACCACCACATCACACAGCATAGCGTTTATACTAAATGCGAGACGGATAAGTTGAATTTTATTCTTGATTTGGGCACGAGTGATCCCCTAAAAAGTAATGACTTAATGCTCATTATGTGGAACTGGAGCTGGCAGTGAAGATAGCTGTGGCTAAGCAAGGCCAATAAATTTACGCCACCAAGCGCGGTATTGTGCGATTGAAGTAAATATGAAGTGACACTGGATGATGTTGTGTTTTGCAAGGAATCTTATTTCCGTAAACCGACTGCAAAAGGCAGGCCTCACTATACAATTCGACTCATCATATCCAAAAATGGATTGACAATAACAAAGGGTTCAGGTATGTTAAATAATGTACCAATTATAAAATTTAAATCATACATTGCTTGTATAGAAAATAAAATTTTTAGATTATGGCATAAGCGGTTTGGGCTCGTAAGAAATGGTAACTTATTACAAATAACGCTAGATTCTGATAAAAAGTTTAAAATTGACTAACGAAATATGTGAATCTTGCCTTTATTGTAAACAAGTAAGACGTCCATTTAACCAGTTCATGCGTAAAAGACATGTTACCGGACCCTTATTTTAGTCCACTCTGAATGAAAAAACTATTTTGTTATCTTTGTATTTCTATCTATTGTTGATTCCGAGAAAGCCCGTGCCATAATTAATGGTGCACAATTGGACAAAAGTTTTTAGGATAAAGCAGTGTTAACTGAAACATATCTAATTGATAGAACTCCAAGTAGACCATTAGGAGATAAATAGAAGACCCCATATGAGATGTGGCAGAATAAGACCCCAATTTTGAAATACTTAAGAGTATTTGGTTCAACCGTATATGTTCATAATAAAATTAAAAACGGGAAATTTTCAATCAATCAAGCAAGTGCTACCAAACTGAGCGGACGTGCTTTGCCCGAGCTCCGGGAAAACTGCAACACAAAAAAAAAAAAAATCTGGTGTAACCCAATATAAACGAGAAGACGCCAATTAACCACAATTTATTAAAAGCAATAGACAGGCTTCTTCTAACAGTTGTGATGTGCTAAAACAAAAACTTGTGCATTGTTTTAAAATAAATAAGTACCACGCAATGAGCTCATTGAGCAACGATCAAAAGAACGAGCGTAGAAGCTCAGCGAACCAAAGAAACGGCTTCTTCTCTTACTTTTCAACCCGCGATATCGAAATGGAAAAATCGCCAATTAAGAGCAAGCTGGCTCTACTGACCGCTGAAAGCCATAGGGCACGGTCTTGCTCACCCGCTCTGGTCACTCCGACTCCCGCGTCATGGAGTTCGCAGTGTATTGTTTTCGTTGGTTGAAAATTAATCATTTATTTTTTATTATAAAAATAAAAAATTACAATCCACAGAATTACTTTAAAATAAACATTTTAAATAAAAGTAATTTCGTAAATTAATTAATTACACAGGCCGACAATTTCCAACTTTTTTTTTCCTCCACGCATAATTTTACCTGCTCCATAACCTTTAGGCTCCCCTGAACCAAAGTCCAGAACAAACATAGGTTCTATCACCCACAGTTTCCGCGGTACACCTAAGAGAAGAAATTGATCAAATTTTACCATATATTGAATTATGTAGGCCGTGTAATGGCGATGACCATCATTGTTTCTAGTACATATCATTTTTGAAATGTATGTGTACTAACTAAAATTAAAAAATGGTATCTAGCAGTTACCATATCTTTGGAATACGCATCCAAAGTTGAAATCTCCGATTTTCTACATTAAATTTTGGTCTTCTATGATTTTTTCCCAAACATTTTTCTATGGAAGATTTTTATTTTCTTATTGAAATCAGTAGATCATACCATGTTTTAATTTTGGATTTAAGGAAAAACTCGAAATAATTTTATTGAATTTATTATAGGTGGTTAAACAATATTTTCGTCAATTAAATTGGAGTTTTTAATCTCATATTTTAACAAAAGTCATGGCTATAAAAAAAAGTTGGAAATTGTCGGCCTGTGTTATTTAAACAAAATCCCATTTCCAAGAGTCTCAAAAATACCTAATTTCCGAACCATGCATGTGCAGAATACGTGTCACCCAGGTGGTAAATCTCGCGGAGGAACTCGTATACCTATTAAGTAACGGATTAAGCACCACTCTTCGCAGAGTTTTTTAGGATAATTCCTACCTTTAATTTTAGTACCTTCAAAATTGACTTCAATGAAGTGGGATCCCTGGCAGATCAGGTGAGTTTACAAATTCCAAAATTTAATGTAGAAAATCGGAGATTTCAACTTTGGATGCGTATTCCAAAGATATGGTAACTGCTAGATACCATTTTTTAATTTTAGTTGGTACACATACATTTCAAAAATGATATGTACTAGAAACAATGATGGTCATCGCCATTACACGGCCTACATAATTCAATATATGGTAAAATTTGATCAATTTCTTCTCTTAGGTGTACCGCGGAAACTGTGGGTGATAGAACCTATGTTTGTTCTGGACTTTGGTTCAGGGGAGCCTAAAGGTTATGGAGCAGGTAAAATTATGCGTGGAGATTTTTTGCTGTTGGCCTGTGTTATTATTGTTTTCGTTGTTTATACCGAAATTAAAATTAAAATTTATTTAATTTTATATGCATATTAAAATTTTATTTATTTATTAAATTTTAAATAATTTTTAAATATTTAAATTGCTACGAATTCGCTTCTGCAAATGAGTTGCAAGACTAGATCGAGCAGTTAGACGAAATGGATGAATTTGGAGCCGAGTTGGAAGAATTAACAATCACAACCAAGGCAAGGATTATGTCCTTATGTAATGCCTTCAGTACAGCTGAGGACTCCCACCCAGCTACTGAAATTTCTGCAGCCCCAACTCGGGCTAGACTTCCCAGTTTAGCATTACCAAAATTTAGTGGAAATTATTCGGAAATCAAAAATTTTATTAGTCTTTTCGAGACCTTGGTACACAAAGATGTGAACATTCCTGTCATTGAGAAATTTAATCATTTAATTGCTTGCCTCTCTGGTGAAGCCTTAGGAACTATCAAGGCATTCCAAGTCACCGAGAGTAATTACGACAAAGCTTTCGGTAGTTTAAAAAGAGTCTATAATAACAAATGTCTTATCTTTGCGAACCAAGTAAGTCAATTGTTCAGCCTTCCGAAAATTTCCCAGCCGTCTGAGTCTTCGTTGAGGGGTCTCATCGACACTGTGTCATCGATTTATGGATCATTATTATCCATAGGAGATGACACTAAAATTGCAAACTCTATGATTATACATTTAGTTTTGAGTTGAGTAGATCCAGTGACCAGGCAAAAATGGGAAGAGTCACTGGATTATGAGGAATTGCCGCTGTGGTCGAAAAGGTATTAAATCGAAGGTACCAGCATCTATCCGCTGAAGAGACCGGCAAAACAAAACAGGAGAAAACTGGGTTTAGCAAGCAACTGAATAGAAGTTCGTTGTCTTGCTCCTCTGCTAACGCCAAACCAGCTTGCAGTTATTGCAACGCTCAGGACCATTTTGTGCCCCAGTGCAGTCCGTTTGCTCGCCTTGCTTTAATGCAAAGGTTTGAGTTTGTCAAGTCAGCATCTCTCTGTCTAAATTGTCTGCAAAAGGTCACACCGTTGCGAAGTGCAAATCAACTCGATGTCAAATCTGTGCAAGATCTCACCATAAACTTCTGCCCCGATTTACAGTAACTGAAAATAACTTAGCATTACCACCACCCACACAAAATCCTCCTCCAGAGTCAACGAATGATGACCCTTCTACTTCACATGCTTTGCATGCGTCGTCTGTAGAAAGGGTTTTGTTAGCAACGTCGATCGTAAGCGTTCGCACAAAAAATGGTGAGCACATCTTGGCCCGAGCATTACTTGACTCAGGGTCACATATGAACTTCATTACTGAAGATCTTGCTCAACGCTTACAGATCCGTAGGGAGGAAAAGCGCAACAACTTGCTTGGAATTGGTCAATCTAATTCACAAGTAAAGAAAAAGATCCACACCGTGGTGAAGTCGAGAACCAAAGGGTAGCGAGTTCACGTTTGACTTTTGGATTTTAAAAACCATTTCAGGCATCACCCTGACCAGTCAGTGAACGTGAAATATTGGACCCTACCAAAGAACTTGCCCTTAGCAGACCCATATTTTTATAAACCTCAGCGGATAGATATGTTAATTGGAGCTGAGTAATTTTTCGAACAGTTGGCCAAATTAGGCAACCGAACCATCCCATACTGCAAAAAGCGCTTCTTGGATGGATAGTATCGGGAAAATACATAGCAAATTCCTTAACAACCGGTCTCTAGCCTGAATTGCCAGGAAGAAATATTAGAATCGATAGATCACAATTTGAAAAATTCTGGTTATTGAAAGAAGTTCCATCTTCTAAAAAGATTTTGTGTGAGGAACATTATCAAAAGACTACTAAAATACTGCCTTCAGGTCGATTCGAAGTCAGACTTCCATTTAAGTCGGATCCAAACGTTTTGGGCAACTCATTTGAGATAGCCAAACGCCGTTTGTTGTTGCTCGAGAGAAGGTTATCTGGAGATCCGAACTTAAAGAAAATGTATGTGGAATTCATGGAAGAATACGAATCCATAGGTCATATGTCCCCTGTAAGCAATGAGGTTCTTGCTACTCCACAGTACGTAATACCCCACCAGTGTGTCTTACGGCCTCAAAGTACAACGACCAAACTACAAGTCGTTTTTGATGCGTCCTGTAAGACATCCACACAAAAATGTTTGAATGATTTGCTGATGGTGGGCCCAACAATTCAGGAAGAGCTGTACTCAACTCTTCTTCGGTTTCGTCTAAACAAATTCGCTCTGATAGCCGATATCAAAAAGATGTATGAATGAAGCAGATAGGCGATACCAGTTGATAGTGTGGAGAAAAGATCGGAGTCCTTGAAATTGTGCAAGCTCCTGGCTCCTGGCCATAAGGTGTTTGAAGAAGTTGAGTGACTCCGAGAAAAATACATTCCCTCGAGCTGCTAAAATTATTGGGTCTGACTTTTAGGTCGACGACATGTTAACGGGTGCTGGTTGCGTGGAGGAGCTAAAGACAATTAGGTCTGAAGTAGCTCAGGTTCTTCAAAACGCTGGGTTTGAATTGAGTCAGTGGTTTCAATCTCGCTTGAAGTAACTGCATCCGAGAGCACCGTTAAGCCAATAACACTTTCGGACTCAGAGCTGACTAAGACATTGGGAATCGCTTGAGTTCCCAAAGATGCCATGCTTAAATTTGAAATTGATAAGTCAGTCATAGGTCAAAGGGCGATTAAGCGGAACATTCTTTCGGTGACATCAAAGCTATTCGACCCCCTTGGCTTATTGAGCCCAATCCTTATTAAAGGAAAGATCCTGTTGCAGGAGCTGTTGCTCAATAAGCTAGATTGGGATGAGTCAATTCCACTGCATTTGAAATCAGCGTGAAACAAAATTTAGCTCGCTTTGTCATAGTTAGAAGATATCTCAATACCGAGATTTGTGATGAGTGAGCCGAAGTCACCAATTCAAATTCATGCCTTTTCTGAGGCAACGATGAGAGCCTTTAAAGCCTGCGTCTATATTCGTTGCGAATCTGCAGAAGGTTTTAAAGTCAAGTTGCTGACTGCAAAGTCCAAAGTAGCATCGCTCAAGATAAAGACGCTCCCCCGTCTTCAGTTATATGCCGCTCACCTTCTCGCAGACCTCTGCCACAGAATCAAGCCTCTTATAACAGTACCGATCAAACGCAGTATTGGTCAGATTCTGAAGTTTGTCTTCATTGGAGACGTTCCCATCCATCATCGTTGTACACGTTCGTATCAAATAGAGTTGCTGAGATTCAAGAGTGGTCAGAGGATAGCACGTGGCGGCATGTACCAACTAAACAGAACCCTGCAGATATTGTGTCAAGAGGTGGAGACGTAAAGGAGACGGTGGAATCGATCTGGTTTACAGGTCCATCGTTTTTAACGGAGCCGTAAGATAAGTGGCCAACGAGTCTCCGGTTTGATCCGTAACCAGAGGTGTTGCAGATGGAAGTAAAAAAGAATGCGGTCGGATTAACCGCCATGGTCTCCTCTTCATATTTATTGGAAGTGATAGAAGGATTTTCCACTCACTTAAAACTGCTGAGAGTGTTCGTTTACATGTTCCGCTTTATAAAGAAAAGTACAAAATTAGTAGTTCCGTTTGATAGTGTACCTTCACCTGTCGAATATCAAGAAGCATTTAATAAAATTGTCCAGATAGTTCAAGAGCACGAGTATCAAGAGGAAATAAAAAATCTTCGAAAAAACCTTGTTGTTAGTCCAAGTCTACAGAAGCTAAATACATTTGTCCATGAAGCTTCTCAGGCTGGGCTTGCTTTTTCGTTGTTGCGGGTCGGGGGGCGACTAGCTAATGCTTCGTACGATGTCAAGTTTCCATTATTGTTGACGAAGCGCTCTCAATTTGTCCAGAGCTATGTCCGATACTTGCACGAGTCGAATTTTCATGTGGGTCCACGAGCACTGGTGAGTCTCTTGCGACAGCGTTTTGGGATAGAAAACGCGCAGGAAGTCTGCAGTCAGATAGTACGGTCATGCATTCGCTGTTTTAAATGCAAGCCTCATCTGGTGACTCAAATCATGGGAGATTTACCCCTAGATCGAATCCGTGCTCTCCGCCATTCTTCATATGTGGCGTTGATTTCTGTGACCCCATTAAAACGACGTTAAAAATTTGTGGTAGACCACCCTACAAGTCTTACATTGCCCTTTTTGTTTGTTTTGCGTCAAAGGCAGTTCATTTATTGTAGTATCTCATCAACTGATTCCTTTTTATTTTCATTTCAAAGATCGTGCACTGCGACAATGCGAAGAACAACGTGACGAACCACGTTACGTGGTTCCTGCTCGGGCTCGTCGGTGGCGTTGTGTAAGGGGGTTTTGCCAATACCGGGTGCCTTGTCGGGAATTATTATTATTTAGTCAAACAAACGTGCAAACAAAATATGACGAAAAAAGCTACCGGATGAGCTAAGACCGTAAACTGAGACATACTACAAGAAAAAACAAAAACAAGAAGACACAAATTTGTAGAGTCGGTCCGTATCACTCCTTAATGTTCTAGGAGATTACAATGCCCTCCCTTCCGTGATCACGGCTTTTCCGCATTCTTAGGGTTTTTCCCCGATCCCTTGATTGGGGAAAGCGCTACTGAGGCGGGTTTAGGAAATCAAAAAAAATTGGGTTTTAAGCAAAATGTTGAGCTATCAGAATTTTGATAGCGACCGAATTAATGCACAATCCACAATTCGATTTCAATATTTTTATTGGGTCAATTTAACCCCAAAACAACCGCAGCGGCCGATCCCAACAATGCCGAATTACAAGTGCTAAAACCTAAGAGCTTGCGCAGAAGCTCCACCAAAGCTCCCAAACTGCATGCGCTACAAAAGAACAACAAAGCGCATGCGAATCTGGGAGAAACAAAGAATATGAAGCAGCTGATAACGGGCAAACAGTGGACCGCTGCGGCTGGTTACACTGAGAGAATAGACATAGAAATAATTATGATTTATGATGCTGGAACAAGTCCCAACATCCTCCCCCCGTTGAATTCCATCTTTCAACAAAACATCCTTAAGGGCATGGGACAGCTTCATCACATAATGTTGCTGATGATCTCAAGGTCCATAATTCTTAGTTGCAGGCTGCCGTGTCCATCCAGATCCAGAGAGCGTTCGAGCCAAGCGTCAACAGAGTGGCGAGAGTGGAAGGAAACTTCTTTCCGAAATTGAATTTCGATTGCAGGATCGGGAGCCTTCACGGCTGGAGCAGCAGCCACCTTGGCAGCTGCAAACGGCGGCAGCAGCGATGCGGACGACCTCCCCCCATTAGAAGGGTGCAGGCTAGAGTCCAGAATGGAGTCAGACCTGGGCGCTGACTTAATCGGCAACGGTGACAATAATCCAAATCCCGGGCCAGATGAGGGATTAAGTACTGCAGCTTCAGAAAATCCATCGCAGACAACTGCCAGATGCGACGTTGAAATAGCGACCACGGGGGGAGCGGCGGATAGCAGGGGCACTGATGGGACGCAATTGGCCACGTCCTGGCTATCTTGATCCTTGTTCAGGTTTCGCTCCAATTTAAAAACCTGAGAACCCGATTGGATGTCGCAGTCCAGCGGGTAATCCTGACTGCATG
The DNA here is from genome assembly GCA_021223865.1 of Drosophila pandora. Lineage (NCBI taxonomy): Eukaryota > Metazoa > Arthropoda > Insecta > Diptera > Drosophilidae > Drosophila > Drosophila pandora. The sequence continues at coordinate 23,473 of JAJJHT010013248.1, read as the reverse complement.
AGCGACGCCTGTCCAACAGACCATCCTGCACCTTCACCACCGCTATGGTTGGTTCTGCCATTGACGAAGCAGTGGGACCATTGGGGCCGTCGAGACAAGTGGAGTGTGCAGGTACCCTCATGGAGTGCTTTGCCACTCCCACCTGAATGTCAAAGCGCACATCAGCGGCAAGCTGGGAGAACTTCCAGCATAGTTCACTCCCAACTTCAACGGAGCTCAATCGCTCTAACTCATCCTGGAGTATGGTAAATTTCTTGCGCAACGCAATTTCCAACGGCTCCAGTACCATGATGGTCAAATCTTCCTTCTGAACTGCAGCCTTGACCTTGTTATGCAGGGCTTCCATCTCCTGATAGGTCACCTCTGCTCTTCGCCGCAAAAGCCTTTCCCTGCTTGCAGGAACCGAGGCACTAGCTACATCTCCAGACTCCATTATGCAATTCGTTTTTTGTGCAAGGTGCAATGCAATGGAAACAACAGCAACAAGTTTTCCTTTGCGAGGTTTCCTTTAAGCACTTTAATGATCACAAATCAATTAGAGCGCTATCACGTCGGGGTCACCAATGTTGAGCTATCAGAATTTTGATAGCGACCGAATTAATGCACAATCCACAATTCGATTTCAATATTTTTATTGGGTCAATTTAACCCCAAAACAACCGCAGCGGCCGATCCCAACAATGCCGAATTACAAGTGCTAAAACCTAAGAGCTTGCGCAGAAGCTCCACCAAAGCTCCCAAACTGCATGCGCTACAAAAGAACAACAAAGCGCATGCGAATCTGGGAGAAACAAAGAATATGAAGCAGCTGATAACGGGCAAACAGTGGACCGCTGCGGCTGGTTACACTGAGAGAATAGACATAGAAATAATTATGATTTATGATGCTGGAACAAGTCCCAACACAAAAATTTAAAAAAAAATTTATTAATACTAAAATGGACATGTTAAAAATTTTGAGGGTATTTAAGCTTCTTCGCATGGTAAAATTTAAATTAATAAAATGATATAAATATGCAAATGTTTAAAACTAGGTTTTCAACACAAAGAAAAATTCGTACAGATTATGGTTCATCCTCAAATATAGGGTTTAACAGGTAAAAATGATAAAAAGTGACCGCTTGGCATGTAATATTTAAAGGGTTATATTTAAATCAATTGGGTTATTTAAATTTAGAATTAGAATTATTATATAAATGTAACGGCTAAGGTAACGCAACGGCTCCCTCGCTACCTCTGCCTGTCTTCCTTACTCCTTCACTTAATCGGAGCTTTTTCACTTATATTTTTGGCAAGGTGCGTTTGGAGCTGGATCGAGCGGAGTGGGGGGTTAATAGACAGCGGTTACATTCTGACACTATTTGAAATACAAGACTAAAGCTAGAAATTCACTAAATTTATATTCTAACACTACGTTGGGGACAGATTAGGCGGATTAAGAGTCACAAAGAACTTTTTTTATTTTTAACATCCTAAGCAAAACTATTTGCTACAAGCCTTTTACAAAATCCCCCCCGACCAAAATGAGACTTGGGGTTGCATTTAAACTTCTCAACCCTCAAGGCTGACCGTTTGTAGCTAAGTCTGACGAATATCTTTGCCATGGTACTGACCGACAAGCTTTCCATTCAAATCTTCGTAAATTGAGCGCCCTATTTTCCTTCTCACTCTAGCCTTTACAAATAAGGGAGCCAGCTTTGCATTGTAACCTGCTTGAAAACAGCTCTGTTTGAAATTTCGCCGATATACTTCTTGCCCAACCTTATACGATACCTCGCGCGACCTAAGGTTGTAATGACGTTGATTCCTCTCTTACTTTTTTTCCAATATTTCAGCTGCTTTCTTTGTGACTACCTTGAGGGGGTCCTCACGCTTAAATATAGCTGCCTTATCTTCCAGCATAGACAAATTTCTAAATAAGGAGTAAGTTGCACCAGATGTAATCATCTTCTGCCCAAAAACCATATAGTATGGGGTACATCCCAAACCGGAATGAGTTGCAGATCTCAGTGCAAAACTTATTTTACTAAGATTTTCGTCCCAGTCTTTTTGATCACTTCGAATATAAGCCCGAATGCCCGCAATCACAGAAAAATTTAGTCGCTCAGAAGCATTAGCCTGCGGAGCGTGCACTGCCGTTAAAGTATGCGTGATGCGATGACTCCTAAGCATTCCTTGAAACTTCTCGGACCTGAACTGCGACCCATTATCGGAGACAATGCTCTCCGGGAACCCAATTGCGTGAAAAAGATCCTCTAAAAGTATTTGAGAACTACCTCAGCTGTAAGTTTTTTTACAGCTCGAAGAAAAAAGAATTTTGAATAATGGTCTAGCACAATGAAGATTTCTATATTCCCGCTACGAGACCTAGGATAAGGCCCTAAAAAATCAATGTAGAGGCGCTGGAAAAACCTCTGCACCCCAAATGTCTTTCCCATAGGTGGCCTCAAAGCCGTATTCGGTGCTTTAGACATCCTATAACTTTCACAGGCTGTAACGTAGTCCTTCACGTCATTCACCATTCCTGGCCAAAAATAGTATCGCCAAATCCTCTCCAGAGTTTTGTGAATACCCCCGTGAGACGCCAATGGATCTTCATCTTCATCTTCGGTATTCACAATTTCCATGCGTACGCATCATTGAGGAGTTCGCCTTTAGAATGTTCGGAGCGTCGATATACTAGAGAATCCACGATTTTTAGATCCGGAAGCTTGTCCAAATTATTTTTAATACCATCCATCAGCTGTGTATAATCAGCGGACTTAAAATGTTCTGAGTCGATATCCACCAGCAACCCGTTATTAAAATCTATTGCGGCTATCTGTTCATTGCTAACTCTAGACAAAGCATCGGGCACAACATTTAGATTTCCCTTTCGATGCTTGATTGCGAATAGAAAACCTTGCAACTTTAAAGCCCACCAGCCACTTCAAGGATGCGTGATTCGTTATGACGGTAAATTGTAGTCCTTTAACATATGCCCGGAATTTTTTTATGCTTACTAAAGCCGCAAGGCACTCCTGCTCTGTAAAGGTGTAATTCCTTTGTGCTTTATTCAATTTCTTTGATACAAAGGCTATAGGTAATTCATCCCCAGTCACCGACTTCTGCACTAGGACCCCTCCTACTCCAGTTTTACTAGCGTCACAGTGTATAAAGAAGGGCTTATCGAAGTCTGGGGTCTGTAATACTGGCGCACTTCCTAGCATAGGGTCATTACAAATTTTCGCTTGTTCTGTAAAAGATCGGTCAAAGGTGCCGATACCGACGCGAAATTGGTTATAAATTTCCGGTACCAACCGGCTAATATCAAAAAGCTTTTTAATGCTTTGAGTGACGTTGGCAATGAAAAATCTGTAATCGCCGAAATTTTATCGGGGTCCATTCGAATACACCCATCACCTATTATGTTGCCCAAATATTTCACCGTTCGCCCACAGAATTTGCTCTTCTCCACATTCAAGGTTAAGTTAGCCCATTAGCCCCTTGTTTAGCTACAGTCTCCAAAACTTCCAAATGCTTTTCGAACGTATCGGAAATAACTAATAAATCGTCCAGATACACAAAAACTTCGTTTCTAAGTGATGCAGGTATAACCTTCTCCATTAACCTCGTCATAGTTTGCGGAGCATTGCAGAGGCCAAAAGGCATAACTTTATAATGATACAAATGCCGCCCTGGTATAGTAAATGCAGTTTTCGCTTTTGATATCGGATCCAAAGGGATTTGCCAAAACGCGTCTTTTAAGTCAAGGCTACTTATAAAATTTTCCTTTGGTAACCGGCTCAGTATGCCATCGATCTGGGGAAACGGATATGCATCCTTTTCCGTTACTGCGTTAACCTTCCTGCTATCGAGACACACTCTTATTTTGACTGGCTTTCGGACCAGTACGACTGGCGAAGACCATGGGCTATCGGACTCCTCAATAACCCCTAGTTTTAGCATCCTATCAACCTCGGCATAAAGCAATTTTTCAATGGCCGGCGATACTGGGAAATGCCGTTGCTTAATGGGCTTCGCTGTCCCGGTGTCTATCGTATGCATCAAAACGGAGGTCCTACCCAGTCCCGATAACGCAAATGATGGAAAGCTTTTAATGACTTTTTCTAATTTAAGTTACTGCCACTTCGTGCTGCTCCGCATCTCCTAAGATCTCTGAAACAGCTAGGGTCGGCGGCAACAGCTCGTAAGCTGTCCACAAATCTATTCCTAAGTTAATATCTTGCCTCAGAGAGGGGATTATATGGAATTCTATTTCCCTTTTCATTCCTTTATATTCTATCTCTGTTTTAAATTTACCTATTATTTGTTGCTTATTTCCATCGGCAGTACACGCACCAGCTAATACCTTTTTAAAAGGCTTTCCACTGCATATATACTCTTTTGCCAGCTGCCCACTTATGCACGATATATGTAGCGGAGCTTAGAACTACAGGATCAACGAGTACTAGCGCCACCTATCGGGCGGTAGCAGTTGCAAGTGGCAACATTATAATCTATAGTTTATCGGCAATCTGCAAGACTGCATTTGCGTTAACGCACTCCCACTAATCCCAGCTCTAGCGCCGGCAGGAAGCTACTGCTAAACGCTCCATGCTTTCTTTCCCAAACCACATCTTGACCTGAAAGGTTGCTTAAAAAGTAGCTGTTCAAGGCTGTCCAAGAAGGAAAAGAGATGTTGGATCCGCTTAAGTCGCAATCCGATCTTGCCCCGATCCAAGTCGAGATTTACTAGCTACACGGATTTTAAAGTGTAAAACAGTGGATAGTAGAAGCGTTCTGGCCAGAGCTGCAGAGCAAAGCAAATGAATATTCTCTCACACAAACATTTTTTTTTTCTCAGGGTAGGGAACGGTGGCTTTGAATAATCACCGTTTACCTCTGTCACGGAGACAGAATCAGCAAGCAGGGCAAAATTGATCCCCGCTTCAAGAAGCTCAGTCTATTTTCGGCACGGTCTCTATACAGTTCGGCGTGGGCATAAGTCCGAGTGCGGCGAGGAGGGGAAAACTCCCCTAAAACCACAAAAAAAAGTCTAGGTGTCTCTTATTGTTTTGGGAACTCTAAGATCCTTTAAATAATTCATAAATGGCCCAAACATCATAAATGCATTAGGCGTAAAAATATAATATATAGAGGAAAAACCCCGTTATAGTTAATACTAAATAATATCGTAGGTTAAAATTTCTAAAGTTTAAAAATGTAAGTTAAAGTCAAATATAATGAATTGCAAGATTGGTAAGGATTTGTAAAATTTAAATATGTAAAAGTTAAAAGAAAAAAAATGTGAATATAAAAAGTGAATTATGAGGCTACGGAAAGAGGAAAAAAAAAATATGCAAAAGAAGTTATAAAATCACTTATGGAAGGAAGATCTTAGTAGGAAGATCTTAGAAAAAAAAAATATGTGAAGGAGGAATTGGAAAAAAAGTTAAAGTCTTCGTGCATGCAAATTTCGGTCGCTTAAAGACATGCACTAAATATTGTGCATTTACCGAATCTTTTTTGTTGTTGTTAGTTTTTTTTATTGTGTTTGCCTGCCAGAATTTTACAGCACCACCGCCAACGAATGGAAGCGCTTTCATCATTGGAGGAATTTAAGGTGAGCTTTATATACTATTTGGCAATAAACCAAGTTTGATTCTTTTTCTACCGAAATTTTGTTACACGATCACACGAATATAAATGAGTATAAAGAAATAATTTTCCTTAAAAATTTAAAAATATTTTTGAAAAACATTGAATTGAATTGCGTTGGAATAAAAACAATAACGAAGTTACTTTTTAAATAATTATATCATATTTCTTTTTGCATACTTTAATCCACAAATTTTTAGAAAGATTTACTGTTATTTTTTATTTTTATTAGAATATTTTATGAGTACTAAGAATGAATATCCTATCTCTCCCTGTATTATATGAATAAACAAATATTATGTCTGAATAAATACCCAGTTTTAACTCCATGCTGACCTAAGAGCCGTCGTAAGTTCAAGATACTAAAAGGGGCCTAATGCATAGCTTTGTCGGAAGAGCATTGGCCATGGTAGGGAGGGCTGATAACACCCCGTTCACATCTAGGGGCGTGGCATGTCTAGTGAGAAGTACTGTTTCATTTTCTTAACCGCCTGTCCCATTTTTATGCGCATTTGCGCATCTCTTTTCCGGCCGATTCAGGCTCGTTACCTATTCGCACGAGTTATACAATTATCATCAATAGCCCCCTCTCTACCCACTAATACACAACTTCTAATAAGGCCAACGTTGCAATCTAAATTAATGTAAACCATAGCGGACATTTAGAAATTATAAAACACAAATACCCAATTACGAATATGCAGAATCAATCCGAAGATGTAAACATAAACAAGGAACCACTTAACCACTTGAATCACACCCCCACTTAGAACCCAAGACCAGACTCTGCACTCTGAAATCAGATCACACCTAGTACTTAGATCTTAAACCCAAACAAAAGACGCTATATAAGACACCGATTGTATAGTTTTAAGTCAGTTTTTGTACCAACCTCTAAGTGGAATCATTCATAAATAAAGTTTACCAAACTAGTGCTGTATTTCACTTGGTGCATTAGCTCATAATATATAACACATATATAACTCACGCGATAAATTTTAATTATTAAAGATACAAATGAGCGCCCGTAATCTGAATCCTCTAAATACCACCACGACATTTGCCGACGAGATATAGCCGGATTTCAACGCGTGCGGGATTAACAGGTTGCAAGACCACCAGCTCAGACGTTGTTCGTTACAGGAATAATAAGAAATAATATCTAAAATAACTATGGCGCCCAACGTGGGGCCTTACTGTACAGTGAAGCCCACTCAATAGCACGAAAATACTAAATCTGTCCTTTCTGTTCTATTTCTGTCAATTTTCCCAGTCAGGTGGGTCAACTTTCATTCGCATAGGAATGCAGTGTTTATACTTTTATAAATAGTAAAACCTGACCACGAAGAAAGTTTGGCACACCTGTCTCCTTGATTTGTGTTAAATTACATAAGTCAAGCGCTTCGGACTTAGGCAATCAACATTCACTATGTATTTTGGCTAACCGCGCTTGGCGTAGCAATACCTAATTTAAATAAGATCTGACAAGTCATCACTGCAGGATAATAGTGCTAATGCCCGCGAGCAGTAGCCTGGCCGCGGTTTGGATTTAGGTCTAATGTGGTTTGTTTTATTTTTTGTATAATTTTCATATATTATCTTTTCGCACCCATTGAACATATACATATCTTACAATTATACATATCCTGTCGTATATCTTACAAATAACTATTACTAATCTTCCTACGACTATAAAGGTTGGAGGATTAAGAAGAAAAGTTAGTTCTACAGAGTTTGTACCGTTTGATAGAAAAGTCCGAGAAATAAATTTAGCTGTTATATCCCAAGCAGTCAGGATTTAGTTGTGAAATGGGTCTCGATCATTCGGATACCGAAGAGTCAAGTGCTTCAACAGAGGTCTGTACGTTGTGCACAACTCGTACTTCGTCAACGGAATGGTTTAAAACCAAATGTGGGCATAGTTTTCAAAGAAGCTGTATCAAAACGCATTTCGCAAAAGATAGAAGTTGTCCTATCTGCAAAGCATCCTGCCAAGGAGAATCTGTGGGAAGACCAGATAGTGTCGCACAGCATACAAGGCAGAAACAAAGGGTCGCAAGTTCACAGGTAGCTGAGTCGCTGACATGGAGGGTCGAGGTCAGACTAGTAGTCGCGAGAGCATGGAGAGCATGCTGCAGGATGCAGTGAAGAGGATGCAAAATGAGTTACTTACACAGTTGACAGAGAAAATGTCCCTTTTAATTCATTCGAATTTGGCCGGCTGGAGCCAAGAAGCTCCACGTCAAGGTGTAGCCAACGCAAGTCCGTCGTTTGACCATCTGCTACGTGTAGATGCGGGTCAACCTAGCGAGGTGCAGGAACCGGTTGACCCAAGCTATTCACCCAGGTCAAACCTTTCTGACCCTTCACATCGACCCGATAAGGTCTCTTATATAATGAATGGGTGGAAGTTGCGTTTCAGTGGTGCCGAGGGTGGAATAAGCGTAGATAATTTTATTTATAGACTTCAGGCTTTAACTTGCCAGACACTTGGCGGAAATTTCGATATTCTCTGTGGAAATGCAAGTGCGCTGCTTGAAGGCAAAGCCGATGATTTCTTCTGGCGGTACCATAAATCTGTTCGGACCGTCAGATGGAATGATTTGTGCTGCTCTTCGCCGTCAGTTCAGGGATACGAGAATTGATGTAGATATGCGAGAAATGATCAGGGATCGTAAACAAAAAGAAAGGGAAACTTTCGACTCCTTTTATGATGCGGTGGTCCAACTTCCAGATAGCTCAGAGGATCAAATAGAGGAGAGGGAGTTAATAGAAATCCTTCGGCGAAATTTAAGACCCGAGATAAGGCACGAGATTTTAAATATCTCTATTAGTTCAATGTCACGGCTTCGCGAAATTTGTAGAAAGCGGGAGTGCTTCCTTGAAGAACTTAAGAAAGAGTAGGTCTACAAAAAGGGACCACCATTCAAGAGCCACGTGTCTGAGCTCCTTGAAGATTCTCATGACCCAACCGAATCAGAATTCTTCGATGAGCGGGAAGGTACTGTGGAGGCCATATCCTTAATCTGCTGGAATTGCAGAAAAGAAGGACACAGATACCAAGACTGCACAGCGACACGAAAAGTGTTCTGTTATGGTTGTGGTGCTCGAAATACCTACAAACCATCTTGCCAAAGGTAATTAAAAAACATACAGCAGAACACCCAAGTTGTTCGTTCGCGGACTGTTCTGAAGGCACAAGGAACGAACACGGAGAATCTGGAAGTATAGATATCAATGAGGTAGGTGTTCCTGAGGATATCCTTGAACCAACTGAGGGCACCTCAGCAGGATGGCACCAGAGAGTTTCTACTTCTAATAAGTTTATTAACAGTGTTACGAGCAAAAATAGTAAAAATTTTAGGATTACAGCTAAGTCTAGAAATTCAAACAGGTTAAGAAGATTTTGGAGTGGGGGCCCCGTAGCCTAGTGGGTAGTGTAACTGCTCGCTAAGCGTGGGGTCGTGGGTTCGAGCCCCACTCATGGAAGCTTTTCATGACCTGCTTATCTTTCGGCATAATATGTTTAATGGAATTTTTCTGGTCCCATTACACATACCATGTTGGAAAAACGGCATTCCCGGACGTCGTCAGATGGCAGCCCCATCTCTGGGATAGGTCGCACCCGGCTAATCACCGGATCGACTGAAAATAAATGATTACAGAAACAAATACAAGAAATGAAGAAAATAACCACCCCCCCAACCCGATGACGACCATTCGCATTATGAAACGGACACGAATTGGACAATGGAACGTGAGGACTTTAATGAAACCAACCAGACTGGCGCAGTTTGAAGGAGAAATGGAGAAAATGCAGATCGCAATTGCAGGCATCAGTGAAATGAGATGGAGAGGGAATGGGACAACAACAACATCAACTGGCAACCTAGTGATGCACAGCGGGAGCAATGATGGTGGCAGGAATGGAGTAGGAATTTACGTGTCCAAACAGTTCAAGCAGACACTAATCTCCTGGAGCCCAATATCCGACAGAATCATCAGTGCCAGATTCCGATGCAATGCTAGGCACATCACCATCGTACAGTGCTATGCCCCAACAGAAGACGCCAGCGATGACATCAAAGATGACTTCTACAACGCCCTCACATCTTCACTCACCAGGATTGGAAGAGGAGACGTCAAAATACTCATGGGAGACTTCAACGCAAAAATTGGCCCCAACAACAATGGACTAGAAACAATAATGGGAAAACATGGTGTTGGCTCACGCAGCAATAACGGTGATAGACTTATCGACTTGTGCCAAACATTCCAACTGGTCATTGGTGGCACTGTATTTCCACACAAGGAAGTCCATAAATACACATGGACATCTCCAAATGGGCATACACGCAACCAAATTGACCACATCTGCATAAGTAAGAAATGGAGACGCTCACTAATGGATGTAAGAAATAGGAGAGGCGCGTCAATCGACAGTGACCACGAGTTGGTAGTCGGGGAGCTCATCATCAAGCTCAGACGAAACCACAACACTGGCACCAGGAACACAAGAAGACCGCCTCCTCTTAACTTACATCGACTTGGCGACTCCACTCTATCTACCAGAATGGCAACAACGCTACGTGAGCAACTAGGGCCGCAGCAGGAGGAGCACTCATGGGAGTTGACATGCAGAATACTGAGAAGCACAGCGGAGGAGGTCCTTGGCACCCGACAACGCAGACAAGTGGATTGGATATCGACACACACATGGGACCTTATCAACAGACGGAACAGCCTCAAATCTAGAGTGGATCACGACTGCAGAGTTCGAGGTGAATACAACGAGCTATGCAAGTTGGTGAAAAACTCTGCTAGAAATGATAAGAGGAAATTACTGGACAGGCTTGCTGAAAACGCAGAAAGCGCAGCAAACGCAAACAATATGCGTGCACTGTACCAGATAATTGGACAACTATCCGGAAAATGTCAAAGGCAAACCCATCCAGTGCGAGATTCAACCGGAAAACTCCTTACAGAAGAGGAGGCACAAATCCAAAGATGGCGACAACACTTCTTGGAGATCAGCTGCACAGAACAACCAAGCAGCATACAAGAAGACTCTTTAAGTGGCATGTCAAGCAATAACATCAGGATATCACCCACCGCACCATCAGTTAGAGAAATCAAGGAAGCAATCAGGAAACTTAAGAACAACAAAGCGGCTGGAGATGACGGCATATCGGCCGAGCTTCTCCAGATAGACTCGCAACTAATGGCCGAAACATTGCATCCACATTTCACCAACATATGGGAAAGTGAGCGAATCCCAGCATCCTGGAAAAAAGGAATCATCGTCAAGCTACCGAAGAAAGGAGACCTCAGTGACTGCAACAATTGGCGAGGAATTACCCTGTTGAACACAAGCTACAAAATACTTGCCACCCTATGAAACGAACGTCTTCAGGAAAAAATCGAGACAACACTGCGAGATGAGCAAGGAGGATTCAGACCACACAGGAGTTGCGTAGATCAGGCAAACACACTACGCGCAATTACCGAACAAGCTGTGGAATGGCGATCACCCTTGTATCTCCTGTTCATCGACTTCCAAAAGGCATTCGATTCAATAGATAGAGCAGCGATATGGCGAGCACTTGCAAGGAAGGGAGTGCCAGTGAAGATTATCAGCATAATAAAAGCTATGTACGATGATGCGGATTTGGCCGTACTGCACAACGGAAAAATAAGTGCACCCTTTCAGACAAACACTGGAGTAAAGCAAGGATGCCCCCTATCACCACTTCTGTTCAATTTGGTAATTGACGAAACTATGAGAGAAGTATGCAGACCCAGGCGCGGAATCACATGGAGCTTCACCCGACAGCTTGAAGATCTGGACTACGCGGATGACATCTGCCTTCTCGCTCATAAATTCGAAGATATCCAAGCTAAAGCAAATTACCTCGAGACCCGAGCCAACTCAGTCGGACTAACAATCAACGCATCAAAAACAAAGGCGATGCGCATCAATAATTCCAGCCAAAGCAACATAACCATTGGAGGAAAAACTATCGATTTCGTCGACAGTTTTAACTACCTGGGATGTGTCATAGCAGCCAATGGTGGAGTGGAAAGAGATGTAGACAGTCGACTGAGCAAAGCAAGATCTGCATTTGGAAGACTACACCGAGTATGGAGAAACCAGCAAATAAATAGAAAAACAAAGCTACGCATCTTCAACTCGTGTGTTAAATCCATACTACTGTACGGATCGGAGACGTGGCTGACCACACAAAGAATGCTGATGAAAATATAATCATTCATCAATAAGTGCCTAAGAATAATATGTGGTATATTCTGGCCTACCAGAATATCCAATGAAGACTTGTGGCACTGCACAGGTGAGGTCCCAATCCACCAACAGTTAAAGAAAAGAAAATGGAAGTGGATTGGCCACGCACTCAGAAAGGAACCAGGAAGTATCGTCAGGATGGCGCTAGAATGGAACCCACAGGGAAGTAGAAGAGTGGGACGCCCCAAGATGACCTGGCGCCGTACAGCACTCCGCGAACTGTCCTTAGGAAGAATTACATGGGACACAGCAAAGCAAACAGCACCAAATAGAGTCCGGTGGAAAGCCCTTGTAGAAGCCCTAAGCTCCCAGGAGGAGTAAATAAGAAAAAAAAAAAAAAAAAAAAAAAAAAAGAAGATTTTGGAGAGTCACCAAAGATTTGTGTGCGCTCCGAAAAAGTTGTGTCAATCGGCCGTATGCAGCAGTAACAGTTCTTGGTAAGGAAGTGAAAGGGCTGATGGATACAGGAGCAGCAAAGAGCTGTGATTTGCACAAGAAATTTTAGGAAGTGGAGTTCCCGTGCGTAGAGTGTTTAGTAATATTTCGACGGCAGATGGCAGTAAGCAAAACATTGTCGGGCGAATAAAGACAGGAGTTGAGTACAAAGGCCGTAAAGAGCTTTTAGAATTATATATAGTCCCTTCGTTAGCGCTGGATCTTTATTTAGGCATTGACTTTCGGAACATGTTTGACCTATTACCTCCAGATATTCAGATATCAGAGCTGAGCGCCCACAAGATTTCTGAGGAGCAGAGAAGAAGTCTGCAGTCTGCAGATGTTGGTGTTGCAAAACCCATTAAGCAGAGGCATTTTCCTGTCTCTCCAGCTGTAGAAAAGTTACTCTATGCAGAAGTAGATCGAATGCTGCAGCTAGGAGTGATTGAGGAGTCCGACAGTGCCTGGTCATCACCAGTAGTCCTAGTTCAAAAGCCCGGAAAGGTCAGGCTTTGTCTAGATAGTCGTAAAGTAAACGCGGTATCCGTCAAGGACGCATACCCGTTGCCACAAATTGACGGTATCCTTAGTCGGTTGCCCAAAGCTAATTTCATTAGTAGTTTAGACCTCAAGGACGCATTTTGGCAGATTCCATTAGATCAAGCGTCTAGGGATAAAACAGCTTTCACGATCCCTGGTCGTCCACTTTACCAGTTCAAGGTGATGCCGTTTGGACTCTGCAATGCGGGCCAAACTATGTCTCGATTGATGAATAAGGTTATCCCAGCAGCCTTACGAAACGAGGTTTTCATTTATCTCGATGATCTCCTTATAGTCTCCGAAAGCTTTGAAGCGCATATGGAAATACTTGAGACAGTTGCAAATTGCATCCGGAAAGCAAGTTTGACTATTAATGTCAAGAAAAGCCATTTCTGCGTGCAACAGGTCAAGTATTTGGGACATTTAATTGGGGAAGGTGTTATACGCACAGACCCAGATAAAGTGGCTGCGATTAAAAAGTTTCCATTGCCAAAAACTCTTAGAAGCTTGAGAAGTTTTTTAGGTATGGCTGGCTGGTATAGAAAGTTTATTGAAAATTTTGCTACAATCGCGGCACCCTTGACCGATTTGTTAAAAGCGAAGATAAAGTTCAGTATGACGGAGAAGGGAAGAGAGGCTTTTGAGGAACTAAAGCTTAAATTATGTTCAGCGCCAGTCCTTGGAAGTCCAGATTTCAACAAGCCTTTTTATATTCATTGCGACGCAAGTAAAAGCGGGGTAGGAGGCGTTTTGGTCCAAAAGACAGAGGATGGTGATGAGTACCCAATCGCGTATGTATCCAAAAAGCTCAATAAAGCCCACAGAAATTACTCTGTAACTGAGCAAGTGTGTCTTGCGGCGATCATAAGCGTGAAGCGCTTTCGTCCGTATGTTGAAGGCCACGAGTTCACCATTGTAACAGATCACGCATCGCTCAAGTGGTTGATGAATCAAACGGATTTGCATTCGCGGTTAGCAAGGTGGGCCCTTAAGTTGCAAGCTTTTAGATTTACGATTGAGCATCGGAAGGGGTCACTGAATGTTGTTCCTGATGCACTTTCGAGGCTAAACGAGGACGAATTAGCGAGCATAGATGCCTCTAATGGCTTGTTAGTGGATACTTCCTCCGAACAGTTTCGTAGTCCTGAGTATATTGGTCTGATAGATAGCGTAAGGGCCAATTGCTCGAAATTCCCAGACATAAAGGTTGTAGACGGCTTAGTATATACGCGCTCAGAACACGCAACAGGTGAGCCGCTCCACGACGTGTACATTTGGAAGCTTTGGGTGCACGTTCAGCTGGTAGGCGAGGTTTTGAAGAACGCGCATGATCATCCACTTGCATCTCACGGCGGAGTTCACAAGACTCTAGAGCGAATAAGGGGCTATTATTACTGGCCCGGTTTGGTAGGAGATGTTAAGGCGTATATTGGCGGGTGTGAGACTTGTAAGACCACTAAGGCACCCAACAGTCCCCTTAGACCTCCAATGGGTAAAGCGCCAGAGTCGGAAAGATTCTTTCAGCGAATCTATATCGATTTCCTGGGTCCGTATCCGCGTTCAAAGAGCGGGAATATTGCCATTTTTATAGTCTTAGACCACTTTTAGAAATTTGTATTCGTCAAGGCCGTAAAGAAGCTGGAAGCAGCGGTCATAATAAAATATATAAAAGAAGAATTGTTTCATCTTTGCGGAGTTCCGGAGACAATTGTATCTTACAACGGCTCGCAATTCAGATCGGAGCTGTTTCAGAAGCTTTTGAGAGAACATAGAATTTCTCACAAGCTGACGGCTATTCATTCACCACAGGCAAATGCGTCAGAACGCGTTAACCGATCCATAATTACTGCAATACGTTCTTATGTAGACATTAGTCAAAAAGACTGGGACGCAAACTTAAGCAGCATTTGCTGTGCTTTAAGGTCAGCTACCCATTCGGCAATTGGTACCTCACCCTACTATATGGTGTTTGGCCAGCATATGGTAACGTCAGGTGGAACCTATGCCTTGTTAAGATCACTTGAAATATTGCAGGATAGAGGGATATCCTTTACTAGAGAAGATTCGCTGGAATTGGCTCGAGGGAAGGCAAAGAAACTTTCGCAACAGCAGGATAGCAAAAACCGAGAGCGTTATAATCTGAGATCGCGAGAAGTAAACTTCTCTAATGGTCAGGAAATATTTCGCCGCAACTTTAAGCAAAGTTGCTTTCTAACCGGCTAAAACGCAAAGCTAAGACCAGCATTCCTAAAGGCACGAGTGCGACAAAAGTTGGGGAACTCGTACTATGAGGTCGAGGATCTCCAAGGTAAATTTGTCGGACGCTATCATGCGAAAGATTTGCGCCAGTAATTATGGCGGGATCAGCCTTGTTGGGTTCACCCCCAAGTCAGATCTTGGCGGGGCGGTGTTGTAGCGGAGCTTAGAACTACAGGATCAACGGGTACTAGCGTCACCTATCGGGCGGTAGCCGTTGCAAGTGGCAACATTATAATCTATAGTTTATCGGCAATCTGCAAGACTGCATTTGCGTTAACGTTAAGTCTCCCACTAATCCCAGCTCTAGCGCCGGCAGAAAGCTACTGCTAAACGCTCCATGCTTTCTTTCCCAAACCGCATCTTGACCTGAAAGGTTCCTTAAAAAGTAGCTGTTCAAGGCTGTCCAAGAAGGAAAAGAGATGTTGGATCCGCTTAAGTCGCAATCCGATCTTGCCCCGATCCAAGTCGAGATTTACTAGCTACACGGATTTTAAAGTGTAAAACAGTGGATAGAAGAAGCGTTCTGGCCAGATTGTGGTCATATTAGATGTTGTTTTCCCAGGCCCCTAAGGGTAAGTTCGATAAGCTGCAGAGCAAAGCAAATGAATATTCTCTCACACAAACATTTTTTTTTATCTCAGGGTAGGGAACGGTGGCTTTGAATAATCACCGTTTACCTCTGTCACGGAGACAGAAGCAGCAAGCTGGGCAAAATTCCGCTTCAAGAAGCTCAGTCTATTTTCGGCACGGTCTCTATACAGTTCGGCGTGGGCATAAGTCCGAGTGCGGCGAGGAGGGGAAAACTCCCCTAAAACCACAAAAAAAAAGTCTAGGTGTCTCTTACCGTTTTGGGAACTCTAAGCTCCTTTAAATAATTCATAAATGGCCCAAACATCATAAATGCATTACGCGTAAAAATATAATATAAAGAGAAAAAACCCCGTTATAGTTAATACTAAATAATACAGTAGGTTTAAATTTCTAAAGTTTAAAAATGTAAGTTAAAGTCAAATATAATGAATAACAAGATTGGTAAGGATTTGTAAAATTTAAATATGTAAAAGTTAAAAGAAAAAAAAAATGTGAATATAAAAAGTGATTTATGAGGCTACGGAAAGAGGAAAAAAAAAATATTGTGCATTTACCGAATCTTTTTTGTTGTTGTTAGTTTTTTTTATTGTTTTTGCCTGCCAGAATTTCACAGCACCACCGCCAACGAATGGAAGCGCTTTCATCATTGGAGGAATTCAAGGTGAGCTTTATATACTATTTGCAATAAACCAAGTTTGATTCTTTTTCTACCGAAATTTTGTTACACGATCACACAAATATAAATGAGTATAAAGAAATAATTTTCCTTAAAAATTTAAAAATATTTTTGAAAAACATTGAATTGAATTGCGTTGGAATGAAAACAATAACGAAGTTACTTTTTAAATAATTATATGTTAAGAGGAGCCCCGTAAATAGTCGTGATACTCCAATGAGTTCCATTTTAAAACTGTTTTTATTTCACACACTTCTCTTACAAGAAAGATTCATGAAAATCTTAAATCTATTTAAAACTACTTATCAACGGACTGCTCGCTGACATGCTATGTGACCCTTTCTTAAGTGCTTCAAGTGCACCACATAAATATTTGGTTAGACTGATGTTAATCACTTATTCACATGGGTCCGATCTCCTACATTCTATGTTTGGAATTCTTATCGTGTTCAATGCTTGAACATTCTGCAAAGGGCCACAAAAAAGGTGTAAATTTTATATATTTTAAATTCATTATATTGTCCTTTGATAACGCTAGATAGCGGACTATGTATGTATATGTGCATTTCTGCTTTTGTATTAAATTTATAAATTTCTTTTTTCAATATTAGAAAATATTATTAATTTGACTCTTCGACAATATGTTGTTAATTATATCTCTTATTTTTAAATATTTTAACATTGCATATCATATTAGCTCCCATGTTTAACTTAATGTTTGAACATCCTGCAAGGGGCCACAAAAGTGCTTGACTTGTGTTTACATTTTTAAATTAATTATTATTTCTGTTCGATTTCTTAGTGGACTGTAATATTATATATATTTTTTAATTTTTTGATTTTATTGGACATCCTGAAAACTTTTTTCATTCGATATTTTAGTGGACTGTAATATTATATATTTTTTTTAATTTTTTGATTTTAGTGGACATCTTGAAAACTTTTTTCATTCAATATTTAAGTGGACTGTAATATTATAAATATTTTTTAATTTTTTTTTTTTTATCGGACATCTTAAAAACTTTTTTTTTTTAAATTAAAATTTAATTGAAGTTATAAAACCAAAAAGAAAACAAAACTTGCCGATGACTATAATTGCTGATGTTGTTTTACTGCTCTCGCCGATGCTTTTGTTTCCGTTGTTGCTTTGGCCTCTGTTGCTCCTGATGTTGCTGTCGATCGGATGTTGCTTCTGCTTGGGGTGCTCACTGCTGCTTTGACTGATGTTTTTCAAATTTTCCGATGAAGGGCCTCGGATACGCCTACACCTTTATAACTTTATTTTTTATAGTTTCATATGTTATTTATTCCGGTGCCGTTCCGGAAAAAACACCATAGAAAGGAACGATTTTAAACTAGGCTTTTTTTTTTTGCCCAGATCGCCCCCTTATCTTATGCTCATTGGCATTTACACAATTTTACTTTCTGTGTTCCTTACCTATTGGGGGGAAACAACAGTTTTTCCTGACTACGAATTTAAACTGGTCTTAAATCTATTTAAAACTACTTATCAACGGACTGCACGCTGACATGCTATGTGACCCTTTCTTAAGTGCTTCAAGTGCACCACATAAATATTTGGTTAGACTGCAGGAGATCGTCTTTCAAACCATGCTGTTAATCACTTATTCACATGGGTCCGATCTACATGTGTGTTTGGAATTCTTATCGTGTTCAATGATGGAACATTATATCATATTTCTTTTTGCATTCTTTGACCCACAAATTTTTAGAAAGATTTACTGTTATTTTTTATTTTTATTAGAATATGAGTACTAAGAATGAGTATGAGTACTAAGAATGAATATTCTATCTCTCCCTGTATTATATGAATAAACAAATATTATGTCTGAATAAATACCCAGTTTTAACTCCATGCTGACCCAAGAGCCGTCGTAAGTTCAAGATACTTAAAGGGGCCTAATGCATAGCTTTGTCGGCAGAGCATTGTCCATGGTCTCTTTACCGGCCGATTCAGGCTCGTTACCTATTCGCACTCGATAAATTTTAATTATTAAAGATACAAATAAGCGCCCGTAATCTGAATCCTCTAAATAACACCACGACATTTGCCGACGAGATATAGCCGGATTTCAACGCGTGCGGGATTAACAGGTTGCAAGACCACCAGCTCAGACGTTGTTCGTTACATATAGCAGCACCTGTATCTAGCAACCCTCTTCTTTTCTTTTCCAGTAAAATAACTTCTGCGTAAGGCCTATTGTCCCCTTAATTTTTTCTAATGCTAGCGATTTCTTTTATTGTTTTCCAGTATTTTTTTTTTCGCTGACTGTTGGCTCATTGGCATTTACACAATTTTACTTTCTGTGTTCTTTACCTATTGGGAGGAAACAACAGTTTTTCCTGACTACGAATTTAAACTGGTCTTAAATCTATTTAAAACTACTTATCAACGGACTGCACGCTGACATGCTATGTGACCCTTTCTTAAGTGCTTCAAGTGCACCACATAAAATGACCTGGCCTCGTTCTTCAGCATTGGCAGGTTTAATGTTCGGAACTTTTCCAGCTTAGTATGCCAGACTTGCAATCCCACATCTCCGGATGGGGAATTTTCTTCCCTAAGCGCTCCATCCCCTCTAACTAATGCTGGTCCTCCAAGCCTGTCTGTCGGTTGGGAACACTTGCCTTGGAACGCGATGTTGCAGTGTTCAAGTGAGAGTTTTTTGTACATCTTTCACAAGAGGATTTATAAGCATTCGGCAGACCTCACCCATAACAAAAGATTTTCCTTTTTAATGGGCAATCTTGGTATCTCTGTCCTTCCTTTCTGCAGTTCCAACAGACCAAGGAAAAGGCACCTATTTATTCTTGAAGTTCCTCTTCCCTAAGTTCTGATGCGTCGTCGCCTTCCACCGCAAAGTTCACTTATCGGTTTTCTTAAAGACAGTGGTTTTTGGTAATCGTGGTGTTTACGCATCTCTTCTATAAAGAATTCCCTTTTTCTAACCGTATCCCTCAAATTCTTTATGGACTCGAAGCTTAAATTCAGAATCTCGTGCTGGATTTCTGGACGTAAATTACGCCGCACTATTTCCACTACAGTTTCGTCGGATATGGGCGTGATAAGTCTGTCAGTAAGTTTTAAAATGGAATCATATAAGATTTCAAATGATTCCTTATCCCTCTGCTTTTTGTCCCTTATCATTTGACATTTGATATCTACATTGGTTCTTGAATCACGGAATTGCTTCCTAAAGCTGCACAAAGCTCCTGCCATCGCACCACTCTTACGGTCTTATGATGACGCCAAAAAAAATCAGAGGCCTTTCCTTCGAATAGCATATTTGCATTACCGCATAAGAGCGAGAAATTCCACTCTAATGTCTGATGTGTCAGAGCCTCGACTCTGTAGATGAAACTATCTACTCCTATTGTGTCTCCCGATCCCGAAAACCTTAATTTCCAGTTCGATAATATGTGCCCCAGTTTGTCGGGTCTTTGTGTCAAATCCGAGCTTAGGGATCTGGAGCTAGTGGGTCTCTGTTGAACCGTATAATGCTCTGTATGCGGCACGTTAATTCCCAAAACCTGCTCTAGGGAGGAATTCCTACTTGTATTAGGATTTATCGTTGTCCTTTGTTGATCTATATTGCTCATTTGCGCTTCTACATTTGTCTGTATTAGGTTGGCAATCCTCTCAGTGAGCTGAGTTAGTAGCTCGTTTTGCATTGCCTTTACGGCTGCAGAAATTTCTGCGGTTATTTGACTCATTTCTTCTGCTGGTGTATTGTCGCCTGTGTTCCGATCCTGCCTAGACCGCTCCTGGCTGGTTGAAGCTGATAAGTCCAACTCGCTTCCACTGCGCGAAATTGTTTCGAGCCTCGTACGCTGCCTAGTTTGAATTGCTGAAGTCGGAGGTTGCGAAATACGTTGATCGATACAGATTGACTCACAAATCGGACAAGTTATTTTTTAGGCGATCGATCCAATCCCATTAATGTCTACGTTTACTTTTTTTTTTCTTATTTATATATATGGTTTTTATACCCTTGCAGAGGGTATTATAATTTTGGTCAAAAGTGTGCAACGCAGTGAAGGAGACATCTCCGACCCTATAAAGTATATATATTCTTGATCAGGATCACCTCCTGAGTCGATATGAGCATGTCCGTCTGTCCGTTTCTACGCAAACTAGTCTCTCAGTTTTAGAGCTATCAAGTTGAAACTTTGCACACACCCTTCTTTCTATTGCAGGCAGTATATAAGTCGGAACGGCCGGGATCGGTCGCTTATATCCTATAGCTGCCATATAACAGATTGATCGGAAATGCCATAACTTTGGTGTTTTTTAAGTTTGAGGGTTGGGACTTTCCACACATGTTATATTTGACCAAAATATCTTGTGTACAAAATTTCATAAGGATCGGCCGGCTATATCCTATAGCTGTCATAGAACGATCGAAATTGGCATAACTTTGGTGTTTTTTAAGTTAGAAGTATGGTGGTGTTTTTTAAGTTTAAGTACAGATTCTATTTTGGGAAAAATAATTCAATATGCCAAATTTCATAAGGATCGGCCGACTATATACGATCCGCTACATATCTAATAATATAAGATGTGTGGCGCCACCTAGCGGACTACGACTGAACTGCAAGGGTATATAAACTTCGGCTCCGCCCGAAGTTAGCTTTCCTTTCTTGTTTTTCTTATTTTTAATTCCAACTTCTACCAATAATGAATGAGGTAATAATTTTTTTTTGCGCGGTTCCCACTGCATACGTACAGCCCACCTCCCGTCCAACCGACCGAGGGACGCTGCCGCGTAACGTACGGCACGAATCACGGGAATAGATCCGAGATAGATAAGCGAGGATTAGGAGAAAGATATCACGAGGAAGAGTGTTGCTCAGATAAGGCGGTTAATATAAGCGATTTAAGATTATTAGTAGAGCAAAGTGACAAGATGTGGTAGAGACCATTGTAGTCCGAACATAATACCCTAAACGGATCGTGTTAGGCATATGTCGAACTACAATGGCTGAGGAGTAGCTGAGGAGACGAAAGTTTCTGGTCCTTCTACTAGGAATGTTAAAATTTAAGCGTGTTAGTAAATGCTGGCTGTCTATATTTCCATAAATAAGATTATATAGAAACATGACACCCAGCATCGTTCTACGGTTTGTTAATGATGGTAAGTTGATTAGTAAAAGTCTACTATGATAAGAGGGGAGGTAAAGATTTGCATCCCAATTAAGTCCCCTAAGAGCAAAAGTAAGGAAGTTTTTTTGTACAGATTCAATGTGATCTTGGTGTACTCCATATTGAGGACTCCAGACACACGATCCATACTCAAGAATCGGACGGACCAGTGATGTATATAACGTTTTAGTTATGTATGGGTCATTAAATTCTTTTGACCATCTTTTAATAAAACCAAGCTATGGGTGAGCTTTATTAACCATTTAAGATACATGGTCGGTAAATTTAAGTTTTAAATCTAATAGAACACCTAGATCGTTAACCTGAGTTAATCGTTCTAAGGCGTTCCCATAGAGAAAGTACATAGCCTGGTGAGGACTAGATCGGTAAAAAGACATGAGTTTACATTTCGATCCATTAAGCTTTAGGTTATTTGCTAAACACCAATTTTGAAGTTTATCCAAATCGTATTGAAGTCTAGACTGGGTGCTAGTGAATTTATACTGAAGGCATATCTTAACGTCATCAGCGTACATAAGTACAAGTGAATTAGTTAAGGCAACCTTGCAAGTCGTAACTAAACAGTGTAAAAAGTAGGGGTCCAAGATGGCTTCCTTGGGGCACCCCCGATGTGGCGCGGACTACACGCGAGGTAACATGTTTAAAGAATACACGTTGGGTTCTCCCTGATAAGTAGCTCGAAATCCACATAAGAAGATCAGTTGGGAATCCCAAAAGACTGAGTTGACTTATAAGAAGCGAATGGTTAACAGAGTCAAATGCTTTACTGAAGTCAGTGTATATGACGTCTGTTTGTAAGCCATTCCGGAAGCCATCCGTGATAAAAGATGTTAGCTCTAATAAGTTGGTAGTGGTGGAGCGGCGCTTCATGAAGCCATGCTGGCACGGAGTTATTATTGAACTACATAGGTGTTGCAAATGTGGTGTGATAAGTTTTTCAAAAAGCTTTGGAATTGCTGACAATTTAGAGATGCCTCTATAATTACTTGGGACTTGCTAAAGATTCCATTTTGGGCAATCTTATCCGATAATCTTCATGATTCTCTGATAACAGCTTGGTAAGGAAGTTAATATTTTTCTTCATTATTTACTTTTACGAATTTCCTTAGTCCAAATATTCTTTCATAAATTTTATTTATTTATTTATTTATTGCTCTTTCGCCATTGATTATTTTAATCTTACATGGCTTCCATACAATCTAACTTACATACAACTTAAGAAATGCCTAACCAATAAGACCCTAAACGCTTGTTTATTTGAGCCCCACTTAGTTCGGAGGCTAGGCGGCAAAGTATTAAAAAATGATAATGCTCTATCAATAGGCACGTTCAAAAGGTAATTGGCCCTACGACAAGCAAACCGAAAGGGAGCAAACGAGCGAAGATCCCTCTGGGGCACATTGCAGCTTATAAGCTCCAATAACATGGGGCAATCAATGCTGCTAATTACTATGTTATTAATGAAAGTTAAAGCTGCCACAGTGCGCCGATCCTAAAGTATACATATGTGGAGGAGAAGGCACCGGCTGTGGTGCCTTTGCAGGCAGTATATAAGTCCGAACGGCCGGGATCGGT
Source organism: Drosophila pandora (assembly GCA_021223865.1). Classification (NCBI taxonomy): domain Eukaryota; kingdom Metazoa; phylum Arthropoda; class Insecta; order Diptera; family Drosophilidae; genus Drosophila; species Drosophila pandora. The sequence goes on along the minus strand of JAJJHT010013248.1, from coordinate 271 downwards.
CGACTATATCCTATAGCTGCCATAGAACTACATAGGTGTTGCAAATGTGGAGTGATAAGTTTTTCAAAAAGCTTTGGAATTGCTGACAGTTTAGAGATGCCTCTATAATTACTTGGGACTTGCTAAAGATTCCATTTTGGGCAATCTTATCCGATAATCTTCATGATTCTCTGATAACAGCTTGGTAAGGAAGTTAATATTTTCCTTCATTATTTACTTTTACGAATTTCCTTAGTCCAAATATTCTTTCATAAATTTTATTTATTTATTT
>JAJJHT010013195.1:718327-770289 GCA_021223865.1 Drosophila pandora | reverse complement strand
TTGTGGATCGAATCCCCGTCGATCTGCATCAAAATCTGGGAGCAGAATATTTTTTAAATTTTTTCAACATTTTGTGGGGTGACCCCTTGCGAAATCCTGGATATCCCCATATGGCCCCTTGGGATGTCTATATCTTTTCCAATTCTCATCCGATTCCCAAGAGGCATACCTTAAAAGATTTGTGGATCGAATCCCCGTCGATCTGTATCAAAATCTGGGAGCAGAATATTTTTTTAAATTTTTTCAACATTTTGTGGGGTGACCCCTTGCGAAATCCTGGATATCCCCATATGGCCCCTTGGGATGTCTATATCTTTTCCAATTTTCATCCGATTCCCAAGAGGCATACCTTAAAAGATTTGTGGATCGAATCCCCGTCGATCTGGATCAAAATCTGGGAGCAGAATATTTTTAAACTTTTTTCAACATTTTGTGGGGAGACCCCTTGCGAAATCCTGGATATCCCCATATGGCCCCTTAGGATGTCTATATATTTTCCAATTCTCATCCGATTCGCAAAAAGTATACCTCAAAAGATTTGTGGATCGAATCCCCGTCGATCTGTATCAAAATCTGGGAGCAGAAAATTTTTTTAAATTTTTTCAACATTTTGTGGGGTGACCCCTTGCGAAATCCTGGATATCCCCATATGGCCCCTTAGGATGTCTATATCTTTTCCATTTCTCATCCGATTCCCAAGAGGTATACCTTAAAAGATTTGTGGATCGAATCCCCGTCGATCTGCATCAAAATCAAAAAGCAGAATATTTTTTAAACTTTTTTCAACATTTTGTGGGAAGACCCCTTGCGAAATCCTGGATATCCCCATATGGCCCCTTTAGGATGTCTATATCTTTTCCAATTCTCATCCGATTCGCAAAAGGTATACCTCAAAAGATTTGTGGATCGAATCCCCGTCGATCTGCATCAAAATCAAAAAGCAGAATATTTTTTAAATTTTTTCAACATATTGTGGGGACACCCCTTGCGAAATCCTGGATATCCCCATATGGCCCCTTAGGATGTCTATATATTTTCCAATTCTCATCCTATTCCCAAGAGGTATACCTCAAACGATTTGTGGATCGAATCCCCGTCGATCTGCATCAAAATCTGGGAGCAGAATATTTTTTAAACTTTTTTCAACATTTTGTGGGAAGACCCCTTGCGAAATCCTGGATATCCCCATATGGCCCCTTTAGGATGTCTATATCTTTTCCAATTCTCATCCGATTCCCAAGGGGTATACCTTAAAAGATTTGTAGATCGAATCCCCGTCGATCTGCATCAAAAACGAAAAGCAGAATATTTTTTAAACTTTTTTCAACATTTTGTGGGGAGACCCCTTGCGAAATCCTGGAAATCCCCATATGGCCCCTTAGGATGTCTATATCTTTTCCAATTCTCATCCGATTCCCAAAAGGTATACCTTAAAAGATTTGTGTTTCGGATCCCCGTCGATCTGCATCAAAGTCTGGGAGCAGAATATTTTATAAACTTTTTTCAACATTTTGTGGGGAGACCCCTTGCGAAACCCTGGATATCCCCATGTGGCTCGTTAGGATGTCTATATCTTTTTCAATTCTCATCCGATTCCCAAGAGGTATACCTCAAAAGATTTGTGGATCGAATCCCCGTCGATCTGCATCAAAATCTGGGAGCAGAATATTTTTTAAACTTTTGTCAACATTTTGTGGGGAGACCCCTTGCGAAATCCTGGATATCTCCATATGGCCCCTTTAGGATGTCTATATCTTTTCCAATTCTCATCCGATTCCCAAGAGGCATACCTTAAAAGATTTGTGGATCGAATCCCCGTCGATCTGTATCAAAATCTGGGAGCAGAATATTTTTTTAAATTTGTTCAACATTTTGTGGGGTGACCCCTTGCGAAATCCTGGATATCCCCATATGGCCCCTTGGGATGTCTATATCTTTTCCAATTCTCATCCGATTCCCAAGAGGCATACCTTAAAAGATTTGTGGATCGAATCCCCGTCGATCTGTATCAAAATCTGGGAGCAGAATATTTTTTTAAATTTTTTCAACATTTTGTAGGGTGACCCCTTGCGAAATCCTGGATATCCCCATATGGCCCCTTAGGATGTCTATATCTTTTCCAATTCTCATCCGATTCCCAAGAGGTATACCTCAAAAGATTTGTGGATCGAATCCCCGTTGATCTGCATCAAAATCTGGGAGCAGAATATTTTTAAACTTTTTTCAACATTTTGTGGGGAGACCCCTTGCGAAATCCTGGATATCCCCATATGGCCCCTTTAGGATGTCTATATATTTTCCAATTCTCATCCGATTCGCAAAAAGTATACCTCAAAAGATTTGTGGATCGAATCCCCGTCGATCTGTATCAAAATCTGGGAGCAGAAAATTTTTTTAAATTTTTTCAACATTTTGTGGGGTGACCCCTTGCGAAATCCTGGATATCCCCATATGGCCCCTTAGGATGTTTATATCTTTTCCATTTCTCATCCGATTCCCAAGAGGTATACCTTAAAAGATTTGTGGATCGAATCCCCGTCGATCTGCATCAAAATCTGGGAGCAGAATATTTTTTAAACTTTTTTCAACATTTTGTGGGAAGACCCCTTGCGAAATCCTGGATATCCCCATATGGCCCCTTTAGGATGTCTATATCTTTTCCAATTCTCATCCGATTCGCAAAAGGTATACCTCAAAAGATTTGTGGATCGAATCCCCGTCGATCTGCATCAAAATCAAAAAGCAGAATATTTTTAAAATTTTTTCAACATATTGTGGGGACACCCCTGGCGAAATCCTGGATATCCCCATATGGCCCCTTAGGATGTCTATATATTTTCCAATTCTCATCCTATTCCCAAGAGGTATACCTCAAACGATTTGTGGATCGAATGCCCGTCGATCTGCATCAAAATCTGGGAGCAGAATATTTTTTAAACTTTTTTCAACATTTTGTAGGGAGACCTCTTGCGAAATCCTGGATATCGCCATATGGCCCCTTTAGGATGTCTATATCTTTTCCAATTCTCATCCGATTCCCAAGAGGTATACCTCAAAAGATTTGTGGATCGAATCCCCGTCGATCTGCATCAAAATCTGGGAGCAGAATATTTTTCAAACTTTTTTCAACATTTTGTGGGGAGACCCCTTGCGAAATCCTGGATATCCCCATATGGCCCCTTTAGGATGTCTATATCTTTTCCAATTCTCATCCGGTTCCCAAAAGGTATACCTCAAAAGATTTGTGGATCGAATCCCCGTCGATCTGCATCAAAATCTGAGAGCAGAATATTTTTTAAACTTTTTTCAACATTTTGTGGGAAGACCCGTTGCGAAATCCTGGATATCCCCATATGGCCCCTTTAGGATGTCTATATCTTTTCCAATTCTCATCCGATTCGCAAGAGGCATACCTTAAAAGATTTGTGGATCGAATCCCCGTCGATCTGCATCAAAATCAAAAAGCAGAATATTTTTTAAACTTTTTTCAACATTTTGTGGGGAGACCCCTTGCGAAATCCTGGATATTCCCATATGGCCCCTTAGGATGTCTATATCTTTTCGAATTCTCATCCGATTCCCAAGAGGCATACCTTAAAAGATTTGTGGATCAAATCCCCGTCGATCTGCATCAAAATCTGGGAGCAGAATATTTTTAAACTTTTTTCAACGTTTTGTGGGGAGACCCCTTGCGAAATCCTGGATATCCCCATATGGCCCCTTTAGGATGTCTATATCTTTTCCAATTCTCATCCGATTCCCAAGAGGTATACCTTAAAAGATTTGTGGATCGGATCCCCGTCGATCTGCATCAAAATCTGGGAGCAGAATATTTTTAAACTTTTTTCAACATTTTGTGGGGAGACCCCTTGCGAAATCCTGGATATCCCCATATGGCCCCTTTAGGATGTCTATATCTTTTCCAATTCTCATCCGATTCCCAAGAGGTATACCTCAAAAGATTTGTGGATCGAATCCCCGTCGATCTGCTTCAAAATCAAAAAGCAGAATATTTTTAAACTTTTTTCAACATTTTTTGGGGTGACCCCTTGCGAAATCCTGGATATCCCCATATTGCCCCTTACATCCTAAGGATGAAGGGGCCCTTTCATCCTAAGGACATATCCCCATATGGCCCCTTAGGATGTCTATATCTTTGCCAATTCTTATACGATTCCCAAGAGGAATAAATTGAACGATTTTTGGATTTATCCGGGATTCTCTCACGTGCCACCCAGGAATGTGTATAACTTCGATGTCTATGTCAATATCTACATATATGTATCTATGATTTTTTATCAGATTCTCAAGCGGAATTCCTCAAATGACTATAGCCTGGTAAAAGTGTAGGTTAAGTGGTAGATTGTTTGCAGTTTCAACTTACATTATCGGCACCTTCGATCCGTCCTTTGAGAGCATGGAGGTTCTGTTTGTCCTCCTCCAAGGCAGCATTGATTTCCTCCACTATTTTGGTAGCGTTTTCCACTTTCTCCACCAGGATGACGAAAAACTGGTCGATGGCCTCTATTTTCTCCTTGAGGGATTGCTTTTTGTTCCATTCGATCCTATTCTGCACGTCGTAGGCGGCGAAAGCAGCTTGAAAACCGAGTTGGATTCCAATGGGTCCGAAAACCAACGTAGTAATAGCCCCAAACACAATTCCGATGAAAGCCGATATTATCATCTTTTTTACCTCCTGCTCTTTCGATAGCTCCTTCTCCATGGCAGTTTTCCACTCTCCGTAAAATCCTTTCGGACCGAAATCATCAGCGATCTCATGGCCGATCGATTTGAATAGATCTCTCAACGAGGTGGTGCGATTAAGGACATTTTCCAAAATTTCTAGCGATTCGGTGGTTGTTTTGAGGCCCAAATCGAGTGCATTAACAGTCATATTCCAGATTAAATCCTTATCCCTATCAGTCAGATTTCTTTGTACCAACTGGGGTATGATGATGGAGAAGGTGGAGTTGACGGAGATGCACCATTCGAACACCGGAGCCACACACCTGTGGTATTCGATGCGTGCCTTAGAATTCAGCTCCCTCACCAAATCCAATCTATTCTTGGCCGTGCCCTGGTAATTCATCATCGATTCATCAATCACATCGATGGCCTTCTGCAGTTGCGCGAACTTCACCTTCTTATCGAATTTTTCTTGATATTTAACCATGACATTTGATAAACTGGCGATTCCCTTATCCAGCATTAGGGAATCTTCAGCGGCGACGGCATCCTCGTCGGCTTGGCACACCGACAAAAATAATAATCCCAATCCGAATATTGCGGAAATTGCAAAGGAATTACACGGAGACAGCCACATTCTGGGACAGCGATTAAAATACTAGAGACTTTTGCGATTGGGGTTCGGTTTATATACCCCGATTATCAGACGCAAATTAAACATATATGTATAATATGTACATTTATTTACGAAGCACATCAAAGTACAAATATTGTAAATTCCCTTGAAAATATATAGACTGATACATGCATTTGTTCTAGGAACTGTATAATTTTCAAAATTATTTCTAATTAGACTATATATTGCTGATAACTGATCGTATAATAACACAGGCCAACAGCAGAAAATCTCCACGCATAATTTCACCTGCTCCATAACCTTTAAGCTACCCTGAACCAAAGTCCAGAACAACTTTATGGAAGATTTTTATTTTCTTATTGAAATCAGTAGATCATACTATGATTTAATTTTGAATTAAAGGGAAAACTGGAAATAGAGAAACATTTTTTAAACTATTTATTAAAAATATTTGAGCTGGGAACTGAGTACTGAACTGAATACTGAGCTGGGAAGTTCTCAAGATTTTTGTGATTAAAGCCCACAGTGCATATTCTATAAAAAATATATACATAAATAATAATCAAGCCTTTAAGAAAAAATTTTTTTTAGAAAAAAATTATTTTTTTATATTATTATTTTTTTTAAATTTATATTGAAGTGATGTAGAATATTTTGTATGTACATTTCGTCACCAAAATGGTTACTAGATATTTTAATAATTTTTTTTTTACCATCACTCCTTCCTATTTGATTCCTGTACTTACCTGTGCATTTAAATTAAAAACAAAACAAAACAAACTTTAAAAAAAAAAATAAGTAATGGTTATGTTCGATAATTTAGTGCGTGAACAAGAGCCTGATAACACGATTTCCCCGAAAAATCCTTTCATAAGTATTAACTCATTGAATATACATATATATTACCTATATACAAATACATACTTATATACAAGAATGTGGCAATAAAGTTTGTTTTTCTCACCATTGTATATACAAATGATTAAAAATATACATTTCTTTTTAGAAATTCAATCCTATCTGCTTGCTATTACATTTTATTAAGCAATTTGACAGGAAGATATGGACATTTTTTTATTGAAAGTGCTTCGTAAAGTGCACAACCATATCCTTGTGCCATGGCAATGGGGAAGACCAACCGCCACGATTCGAGTCCTTTNTTAGGATGTCTATATCTTTTCCAATTCTCATCCGATTCCCAAGAGGTATACCTTAAAAGATTTGTGGATCGAATCCCCGTCGATCTGCATCAAAATCTGGGAGCAGAATATTTTTAAACTTTTTTCAACATTTTGTGGGGAGACCCCTTGCGAAATCCTGGATATCCCCATTTGGCTCGTTAGGATGTCTATATCTTTTCCAATTCTCATCCGATTCCCAAGAGGTATACCTTAAAAGATTTGTGGATCGAATCCCCGTCGATCTGCATCAAAATCGAAAAGCAGAATATTTTTTAAACTTTTTTCAACATTTTGTGGGGAGACCCCTTGCGAAATCCTGGATATCCCCATTTGGCTCGTTAGGATGTCTATATCTTTTCCAATTCTCATCCGATTCCCAAAAGGTATACCTTAAAAGATTTGTGGATCGAATCCCCGTCGATCTGCATCAAAATCTGGGAGCAGAATATTTTTAAACTTTTTTCAACATTTTTTGGGGTGACCCCTTGCGAAATCCTGGATATCCCCACATGGCTCCTTAGGATGTCTATATCTTCTCCAATTCTCATCTTTATCTCAAGGGGCATACTTAAAAAGATTTGTGGATCGATTCCCCGTTGATCAGTATCAATATCTGAGAGCAGAATATTTTTTTTTAATTTTTTATGTATATATAGCTTATAGAGGAATAACTTAAACGATTTTTGGATTTATCCGGGATTCTCTCATGTGCCACCTAGGAATGTCTATAACTTCGATGTCTATGTCAATATCTACATATATGTATCTATGATTTTTAATCAGATTCTCGAGCGGAATACCTCAAATGACTATAGCCTGGTAAAAGTGTAGGTTAAATGGTAGATTGTTTGCAGTTTCAACTTACATTATCGGCACCTTCGATCCGTCCTTTGAGAGCATGGAGGTTCTGTTTGTCCTCCTCCAAGGCAACATTGATTTCCTCCACTATTTTGGTAGCGTTTTCCACTTTCTCCACCAGGATGACGAAAAACTCGTCGATGGCCTCTATTTTCTCCTTGAGGGATTGCTTTTTGTTCCATTCGATCCTATTCTGCACGTCGTAGGCGGCCTTTGCAGCTTGAAAACCGAGTTGGATTCCAATGGGTCCGAAAACCAACGTAGTAATAGCCCCAAACACAACTCCGATGAAAGCCGATATTATCATCTTTTTTACCTCCTGCTCTTTCGATAGCTCCTTCTCCATGGCAGTTTTCCACTCTCCGTAAAATCCTTTCGGACCGAAATCATCAGCGATCTCATGGCCGATCGATTTGAATAGATCTCTCAACGAGGTGGTGCGATTAAGGACATTTTCCAAAATTTCTAGCGATTCGGTGGTTGTTTTGAGGCCCAAATCGAGTGCCCCGACAGTTATATTCCAGATTAAATCCTTATCCCTATCACTCAGATCTTTATCTACCAACTTGGGTATCATGTTGGGGAAAGTGGAATTGATGGCGATGCACCATTCGAACACCGGAGCCACACACCTGTGGTATTCGATGCGTGCCTTAGAATTCATATCCCTCACGGAACCCAATCTATTCTTGGCCTTGCCCTGGTAATTCATCATCGATTCATCAATCACATCGATGGCCTTCTGCAGTTGCGCGAACTTCACCTTATTATCGAATTTTTCTTGATATTTAACCATGACATTCGATAAACTGGCGATTCCCTTCTCCAGCATTAGGGAATCTTCAGCGGCGACGGCATCCTCGTCGGCTTGGCACACCGACAAAAATAATAATCCCAATCCGAATATTGCGGAAATTGCAAAGGAATTACACGGAGACAGCCACATTCTGGGACAGCGATTTGATTTCAACAAAATATTCAAAAGACTAGAGACTTTTGCGATTGGGTTTCGCTATTTATATACCCCGATTATCGTCTTTCAGGTATCAGGCGCACCTTAAACATATATAATATTATGTACATTTATTTACGAAGTACATCAAAGTACACATATTGTAAATTCCCTTGAAAATATGTAGACTGATACATGCATATAGTTTGTTCTAGGAACTGTATAATTTTCAAAATTATTTCTAAATAGACTATATATTGCTGATAAGTGATCGTATAATATGATAATGATAGTGTTGTCATATGGTCCTAAATCTATTTATTTAATAGCTTCTAAAGAAACTGGTGATTATTTATATTTATATATATTCATAAAATAAATTTTTCATATTCAAATATCAAATACTGATCAATTTGTTAATTAAAAATTATTTAAATATTATCCAAGCATAGCTCTACTTCTCTGCTTCACTCATTGCTCTTTTCAAGATGGCACAGTGGCTTAAGGTACTTCAAAAATAAAGGAAAATAATAATAAAAATGATAAAATTAATAATTAATTAATAATGTGGATTTTAAGCTTGTCTGTGCCATTAAAAATTCAAATAATACAATTTCAGTATAAACAATACAGAACAACAAACCCATTAAATCAAACTCCTTTAAAAGTCACCGAACAGTGTAATCAATCGCGTCAGTAACTGCGACACCAAAACCACTAGAGGTGATCCCACCATCGAAACAAATATTTTTCGTATATACATATTTGTATTTGTACAAACGCTGACGCTTCTGAGATTAATATCTCGGCTTACATCAAAGCCAAAGCAAAAGCTGACATTAGAGATGGGAGTGAGTGAAAGCTCCATCCCATAAAAAATTACAAAAACAAACACTTCACAACACTTCTTTACAAACACTTACCTATTAGAATACTAGTGGGTTACGTAGTAAACTTTCCAAACTACATTCTGATAGTTTATATATAAGAATAGTCTGATAGATAAGTATAGTCTTTACTTAATACTATTGAAACTTGGTTTAGGCCGGAGATATTAAGCCCAATAACTTTAAGGCGTTATAGAACACTGCGACGGGAAAGAGGAGTGTTGGAGACTGTTCTGTAGACTCCCAATTCACTTCTGAAGAGGTAATATCCTTACAACTTTACCCATTAACTTTTCCAATACATTATATTAATGGTCCTTAAGTCTCCACTTAAATCTCATAAAGTTCGCTTCTTCCGTAAGGCTGACTTAATGAAACTAAATAAGTTCATTTTGGAATTTGATTGGTCCGATCTACTGGCATGTGAAGATATGAAGGATACTTTATTTACGATTTGAATATTTTTTTCGACTCCAGCCAGGCCCCGAAGTGTCCTGAAGAACTGTATCGAGGCATGGTGAATAATCAAAATTTTTCTGCCGTAGAGAAACATTTTTTAAACATTTTCCCCAATTTAATAAAAATATTTGAGCTGGGAACTGATTACTGAACTGGGTACTGAGCTGGGAAGTTCTCAAGATTTTTGAGAATAAAGCCCACAGTAGTATATACATATTCAATAAAAAATAAATATATAATATTTCGTCACCAACATTGTTATTAGATATTTTGGACTTGGCATGAGGGTTCGTCATCGGTATTTTACATATGTACCTCGTGAAGACGTAACTATTATATAACGGAGTATTTATTTTTGGTAACAGTTACTAACAAAATATGTAGGTAAACTAATTTCCAGAAATTAAATTGATTTTTACTTAATTATGAAGTTAATATAATATAAAAAAATACATATAGTAGAGTGCATTTAATAAACAACTTCAAGGTCGCACTTATTTTATTGATTCGTAGTTTAAACAGATATGGGCGAAATAATAGCACTGCTTACAATTGAGACTCTTTCGGGATGTGTTTTGGATGTTTTTGATAAAAAGAGAGAAAAGCTTGAAGAAAAAGTTCTGAAAATGGCAGCTCCATTTTATATCCTTCTAGACATCCTTATTTGAGGACAATGAGTGAGCAAACTCAACCAGAAAAAGACTGAAAATATGTTAATTTAAATTAATATCCAGTATTATAAATGAGAATAGTTGAGGGGAATGCGTCAATAATATTAGATTGACCGCATTGTATATGGTATATGGGAACTGCGGTTATCAGCCGATCATTGATCAGACTATAAATTGATTCGAAATCTGGCACTGTATTTTGCGAACTGATTCAGTTGGCATTTGATCGTCATGCACCTGGCACTCGGATTTATTTTGGGCCTATGGGCCTTGGCAAGTAGTGCCCAGAATACGGATCACGATGCCATCGACAGGTCGCTGAAGAGCTTGAAGAAGATTGTATCGCGGTATATGAGCGAGATGGACTCGAAAGTGAGACTGACCGAGTTGCAGGCCGCGATCGAGACCATTGACAGGTCGATGATCGGTTACCGGGGCAGGGCCAAGCACCGGCTGGATGGAGTCCGCAGCCTCTCCAGCAGCGCCGGTCTCTCCTACCAGAGATGCGTGAACCCAATCTTCGAGTGGTGCGTCTCCGTCAACAGCACCCTCGACTTATTCCTGCCCAACGTCGAGAGTACCCAGCTGTCGCCGGCGGAAAGTGAGCTCCTGTGGAACATAATGGCGACAAGCATTCGGGATGGCGTGAAGAAGGCTCTCGACTCCTTGAATTCCCTCCATCAGCTGGAGCTTAAGACCAATCAGCTGAAGATCGAACTGGACCGAATGATGGCCGATCTTAATTCGGATTTTGGGGCAAATGGTGAGTATACCAGGCGGGAGGTGAAGCTCCGGAGCGATATCACGGAAATTAGGGCGGGAAACCGGCGATACCGCGGACAGGAGGATCGAGGAGTCGGGGCGGCTATCAGTCGATTGTACCAGGCCATTCTTGCCTTCCTGAGGAGCCTGTCGGTCGGCGATATCGTGGAGGCCTTTTCCCCCACCGAGTACTGTGCAGAGATCGACGATCGTCGGATAGCCTCCAAGGAGGAGGAAATCCGGATGATCTACAAGTTCTTCGAGGTCCTTAGCCAAAGAATCGCATATGCCAGCTCCGTCGCCGAGGAAGTCGACGCTGGTTTGGGGGCTGAAAAACCGATTCTGGAGGCAGTCACTCCACCCAATAAGGTATTTCAAACAAGGCATATCAAAGGGATAACCAGGCACCTTTATATGGCTACTCCAATTTCAGGACATGGTCGCTTTGCTGAGTAATCCCGAACTGCGCTCGGGTCTCCCACAAATCTTCAAAGAATTGGGAAACCTATGTTTCGAGTACACCGTCCGGCGGGAAACTCCTCGTGCTCCTCCGGGAAGGACGCCTTTGCCCCATGACACTGATAGAGGACGTCCCGGCAATTCATGGACTCCACCAAGATATATCTACCCGCCTTATTAGTGGCAGAGGTCTGTTTGTTTTTGATTGTTTAATATGCATTTTTTTTAATAAATAAAACTGAGTGACTGCAGATCAAAAATTAACATTTATTGAAAAATATACATGGGTTTAAGAGGCTTGTAAAAAAGGTGAGCTTTTATGTGAAAATAAAGGAAATAGATTACATAATAATTTCCTAATGGGAAAAATGGGAAAAGTCTTCTCTCAAATCTTTTAACCAGAATCTGGTCGATGATGATCCTCATTTTAAGAAATTGGGTCGAATTTGTAGGAGCTGCTCGGCTAAAATATCCTTTTTGATCCTTAGACTCTGCTGAAAAAGCATTATCCGTGCCAGTTTACGTAATTGGTGCACTCATCCTTCAGATTCTTGATGTCTGGAATGAACAAGGCTCGCAGGAACGCAGCATCCGACAACAATAGGTTTTTGTGCTAAAATTAAAGAAAACAGAAATTATACTATTAAACATGAAAGGACGTTTCTCTTCCACCCCACACACAATACTAGGGTAAATATATATATTCTTGATCAGCAACCCGCATAATACGATTAATTCTTCCTGCTATAAACTCTACAGCACCGGATAAAAAAATATATAGGTTTTGGGTGGGACAACGTACAATATTGGCGTCTTCAGTTACTTGGTGGAGCTTTCTGAGATTGACATGGTCCTGCTCCAGGGCAACGTCGATGTCTTTCACTATCTCGGTGGCCTCCTCGATCTTTTTAGTCAGAAGCGTGAAGAAGTTTTCAATAGCCTCTTCACGCTCAAGAGAAATCTTCAATCTGCCATAAAATCCATCAGGACTGAAATCATAGTTGACGTCATGCAAAATGGAATGGAACAGATTCTTGAGCACAGCGGTTTTGTATTGGACATTTTTGAGGAGCTCTGTAGATTTGAGGATTTTTTCGAGGCCATTATTCAAGATTCCCACTGTCTTGTTCCAGATCACATCCTTATTGTCTGGCGACAGGTTGCTGGCGTTGATGAAGGGGATGAATAAGTCGAAGGTGCTGTTGGCGGAGATGCACCACTTGAAGACAGGAGCCACGCAGTTCTCGTAGGTGATTTTGGCGTCGGAGTTCACGGAGAGAACCTGGGGCAGTTTGTCCTTGGCCTTTCCCTGGTAGTCCTGCATGGCATTATCAATAGCATCGATGGCCTCCTGCAGCTTCACAAACTTCACCTTGTTGTCTAATTCGGCTCGGTACTTCCCCATGACATTCGACAAGCTTTCTATTCCTTTTCTCAAGTCACTAGCATCGTCTGCATTGCAGGTGACGAAAAAGTGACAAAAAGCACAGAAAGCCAATCCCATGGCCAAAATGGCAACAGAAGGATTCTTTCCCATTATTAGTCAACAATTATTAATGCACAAAAAATAAAAAAATAATTAGGAAATATTAAAACGATGCTTCACTGATGAAGAGAGAACAGCTCTAATATTAAAACTACTAGAGACTTTTGCGATTGGGTTTCGCTATTTATATACCCCGATTATCGTCTGACAGGTATCAGGCTTACATTAAACATATATGTATAATATTATGTACATTTATTTACGAAGTACATCAAAGTACAACTATTGTAAATTCCCTTGAAAATATGTAGACTGATACATCCATATAGTTTGTTCTAGGAACTGTATAATTTTCAAAATTATTTCTAAATAGACTATATATTGCTGATAATTGATCGCATAATATGATAATGATAGTGTTGTCATTTGGTCCTAAATCTATTTATTTAATAGCTTCTTAAGAAACTGGTGATTAATTATATTTAAATATATTTATAAAAAAAATAATTCATATTCGCGGACTAAACGCGTTGTGACATTTTTAAAGAAGACCCAGATAAGTAGCTCAGTTGGGAATCCGAAAAGACTGAGTTTACTTATACTACTTTGTAAGCCATTCCGGAAGCCATCCGTGATAAAAGATGTTAGCTCCAATAAGGTGGTAGTGGTGGAGCGGCGCTTCATGAAGCCATGCTGGCACGGAGTTATTATTACACTACATAGTTATTATTGAGTTATTATTTAACTACATTGGTGTTGCAAATGTGGAGTGATAAGTTTTTCAAAAAGCTTTCGAATTGCTGACAATTTAGAGATGCCTCTATAATTTGCAGCGTCGGATTTTTTCCCTTTTTATGCAGCGGAATAATGAAGGATTTCTTCCACATAAGGGGAAAGATCGAAGTTTCCAGCGATAGGTTAAAGATTTTAACGAGCGGTTTGCACAGAGCCTCGGCGCAGTTCTTCAGAACACATCCTGGTACTCCATCAGGGCCTGGCGAATACACGGGCTTGACCTTAAGAAGATCCGATAACACACCACTTTGATCGAAAGATGGGCAAAATATAAGGTTGGCTCATTGGATACTATAAGTGTAAGGCTGAGCTGAACTGCTATCATCATAGGTGAATACGTAGTTAAAAAAAACTGTGCAGAGATCGGCCATTGCCTGATCAGTATGAAAGTAAATAATTTGATTTTGGAATTTGATTGGTGAAGGATATTTTATTTACGATTTGAATATTTTTTCAGACTCCAGCCAGGCCCCGAAGTCTGTTGAAGAACTGCATCGAGGCACTGTGCAAACCGCTCCTTTTTCGATAAAATCAATAACTTTTTGTAGTATTGATAATCAAAATTTTTCTGCCGTAGAGAAACATTTTTTAAACATTTTCCCCTATTTATTAAAAATATTTGAGCTGGGAACTGAGTACTGAACTGGGTACTGAGCTGGGAAGTTCTTAAGGTTTTTTTTGATTTAAGCCCACAGTGGTACATATAATACATATTCTATAAAAAATAAATATAAAACATCGGTAACCTCTTCAAGCCTTTAAGAAAAAATTTCTTTTAGAAACAAATTATTATTTTATGTTGCTATTTTTTTTTATTTATATTAATTTGATGTAGAATATTTTGTATGTACATTTCGTCACCAAAATGGTTATTAGATATTTTGATATCGGTATTTTACCTCGTGAAGACGTAACTATTATATAACGAAGTACCTATTTTTGGTTACAGTTACTAACAAAATATGTGAACTCATCTCCAGAAATTAAATCGATTTATATTTAATTATGAAATTAATATTGAAAATTGAAAATTGGAGTTGAAAATTGAAACTGAAAATTGAATATTGAAAAAATTGAGATTGACAATGAAAACTGAAAATATGAATTACAATTTCAAAATCATCTGTCTCATTTCTTCAAATAAGATAATATTTTAGTTTTCTGATATTTTCGAAAAAAATATTTTTGTGTAATATATTGACGTGGGATCTTTTTTACAATGATTTTTCATCTTAGAAATTTAGTAAATCAAAATTGTTTCGCTTTCACCCAAATTACTCTCAAGCTAAATGACTTTTGGCAAACTCATTGAATACAAATGATCTTGTTAAAATAATACCTTTCAATGGGTGTATCAATTATGTAAATACTCTATAGCATATATGGTATAGGCTACTGTGCAGCCTCCTCCTACTTATGTATATGTAGATGTTTGTTCATTGTCAGTAACAAATGAACAAAATATTCAATCAGGTTTCCTTATCAACCTGAAAGGTTAAACATAAGCGGGGAATTTCGAACTTACTGAGAATTTTCAAACTTACTGATTATTGTGAAAATTAATCCCCATTGAGATTTCCTCGAAAATGTAAATTATTATTTTTAATCAGTTCATATATGTATGTCTTACAATTATGAAAAAGCGCTTAGAGCAGGGGTGCCCAGTCACATTTATCTCGTAACTCCTATGTCCTCCTCCTCCAAAGGCAAATACCAAGCACAGCTGATATTTAGTTTAGTTATTGATTAGTTTATATTTAGGATTAATTTACTTTGATTTTTTATAGTTTTTATTTATTTTTTCCATTGAAAATATTATAATTGTTGTTCAGAAATTAAAAAAACTTTCAGGTTTTTAGATCCACACTGAAAAAGTGTGTCTTCCTTATAATAATAAGACACCTAATGTCTTTTTAATAATATTTTAAATATTCTTCATATTATAAGCCCGAGTGTGCAGCTGAACCAATAACGTAGCCTAAGCACCGCTTGAAATTTAAATAAAGAAATCGGCATTTCGAAAAATTCACATCGCTGCCTTCAAAGAGTTTTCCCCCTCCCCAGTGTTGCAAAACGTCTTTTTGAAAAAGGCCGCAACATGGTCATACTGCATCATATGCTGTCGACTGCTTTACTACCAATATTCTTGTTAACTTAATATAAATGTCTGCTTAATATACAATATATATTTTATGGAACTTATATATACTCTATATTATACTAGAGGCCTTTTCGAGGCCCGCCCTCAAGGCATTCACTGGCATGTTCCAGATCAGATCCTGTTCGCTGGACAAGAGTGCTGGCGCCGATGTGGGGGATGAAGATGTCGAAGGTGCCTTTGGTGGGGATGCACCAGTCGAAGACAGGAGCCACGCAGTTCTGGTAGGTACAAGTCGGCGTCGGAATACAAGGAGCGAACCAGGGACGGCCTTTCCACTTTAGTTAGGGATATTCCAATTCGTTTTCAGTTTTCTTTCCAATTAAGAGTAACAGCCTCTACAGATACCAGTTCATCGCTTATATAAATATGCTATGGGTACATACATATGTACATACCATATGTATATGCTATTGCTACTGTGACTCTTTGATCGGTCAGCTAAGATAACCAGTCTACATTTTACAAACAAATATTCGAAAATTCCAAGAATAATACATACATACATTAATCCCATTTCAGAGAAACTTGTAATCTTATTTTTAAGAACTTAATCAGTTGATTTGAGACAAGAAGCGTTTAATGCTATTTTATTATTTTCAGCTTTATAGGGAATCAAATAAAAACAAGAAAGGAAAGCTAAATTGCTACGTAATCGGATCGTATATATGTACATACAAACATCGTATATACTAAATATTAATTTTGTTGATTTTTTTAATTTAAGTTAGGTTTAAACCATTTATGACTAGCTGGTTGAAATACGCTGCGACGCTATTTTTAGTAGTTTTTTTCTTTAAATATTATTATTAAATGTAAAAAAAAATCTTTGAAAATAAATAGAAATTAAAATATTAAGTTGAAAAGTAAATCTTAACATCTGCATTTGAATTATTTTGATACCTTTTTCAGTTCACGAGATATTTAGCTTTGAGTTTTTTTTAGGGTGCTGGTTGAAATAAGCTGCGACCCACTGTATGTAGAACTCTGACCATTATGAGAATTTCACTTTCAAATCAATTTTCTAATAATAATATTGACAAAGCCCGAAGCATCTTTTAAAATCGTTTAAAAATCGATCGTTACATGGCAGCTTAGGGTATAGTCGGATTAGAATCGGATTAGCCTGCCAAAATGGGATATACTGCGTGCCAGCGAAAGAAGGCCGTCACATTATTCAGATCAGATGCATGATCAGAAAACTGTAGTACAAAAAAAAGTCTAAAAACAAAGCTTTTTTGGCGAAGAGATAGTTGCGACTGTTTTCAAAACTGAAATTTTGATTATTTATTGCCTGAAGAGAGTTCTTGAAACTCATATTTAAATATGATTTCCGGAAAACTGCTATTTGTATTCCTGTAGTATGCACGGTCGTCACTAGTATTTTACCTCGTCGCGAACGTTTTTATTCGATATATTTATATAGCATTATC
The DNA here is from genome assembly GCA_021223865.1 of Drosophila pandora. Classification (NCBI taxonomy): domain Eukaryota; kingdom Metazoa; phylum Arthropoda; class Insecta; order Diptera; family Drosophilidae; genus Drosophila; species Drosophila pandora. The sequence goes on along the minus strand of JAJJHT010013195.1, from coordinate 752,865 downwards.
TGGTCACACTTATCTGAGGATCAGGCACCCGGAAGCTGCCATACAATGCTAAAAACGTTAGGCCTATGTTTTTAGCAAGAAAGACAAGTTATACATGAACTGGGCCAAGTAACCCCCTAGTAAGCCACCACAGTAGCACCTCCATCTATGTAATAAGGTAATCTAGTCTAATATTTTTTAGTCTTAGTCTGGGTGCCTGTCCTTTCAAAGATCCTTGGACGATGCTAAGGACCTGCTCTTGGCAATGCGTTTTGGTAGCTGACAGGCCACTGCGATGAGGCAGAGGACTCCAGCACTCAGGTAACTGTTGATCACAAACTGCTGGGGGAGCATCCTGCACTTGGTGACCATATAGTCGTCGGGGGTAATGGTGGTCAGCATGAAGCTGGGATTCGCTTTGTTCCTCCAACTGAACGAGGCCACCGTATACTCATCGATGCCCCACCGATTCACGCTGTGACAGTAGTGATGCGAGTGCCCGGCAAAGGCCAGTCTGGGTCTCAGCAGCTCCCCCAACATGTCCGTTGCCTCCTGGGATAAAACATGGAAGCGCTCGCGATAGGCTTCCACCAAAGGAGTATCGAACTCCAAGCACTGTAAGTCGGAACTTCGGTAAGTGGGGAAATGCTGCAGCAGGATAGGATCACTGTAAGATGGCCGTGTATATTCTGGGGCACATTCGACATCCTGCGGAAATTTCATGCACTGAAGGATTCGTGAGATGTTTTGAAGTTGCTCCTTGGCCTGGGAGCAGAACTGGCACCCATCGGCCTCCATGGCCATGGAATTAATCATCACAAAGTGGGTATGCTTAATGGTGTACAGAGTTACCAGCGAGTTGTTCAGATACTTCTCGAAACGGGACACGAGGAGCGGTTGCATTTTGTAATGAAAGCCCACGTCATGGTTACCGACTAAACTGATGAGCGGTATGCCCGGCTTTAGGTGGAATATCTTAAGGTAGCGCCACACGTACTCCTGGAAGTGCTTATCCGTCACCATGTCGCCCTCGTCGAACAAATCGCCCAGGACGAACACCACATCGGGCCGGAAGAGGCGAGAGGCCGCCTGGAAGGCCCGCGTCATGTGCCATTCCCGATAGAACTTGTCCAGCCAGTGGCCGCGATGCGGACCCAACAGGTGAGGGTCCGCAATGATCAAAGCCCGTAATGGATCATCCGCATACCGCGACTTCCGCTTGATATCCGGCCACTTGCACTTTTGGAGCACAACATAGTCGGCTACATACTCGCAGAAGAGTAGGGCACAAACCACGATCACAGAGCAGGCGCAAAGCCATCGCATTGTGGCAGATTTCATGCGAAAATTAGGTAATACTGCCCTTCGAATAATATTATACTTGTAACAGGAAAAACAGCTTGAAAGTGACAGTATAGTCTGATTTCAAGCATTATGACTTTTAGGGGAACCAACTGGTAGGCTATACTAACAATAGTACCAAAAAGAAGCACCTTAACATATTCTTAAAATATGTAAAAATATATATTGTGATATATATTTGTATATGGTCGCCGTAATAACGTTAAATTTAAAATAGATTAACGTTAGATTTAATTTATCAGATTAGTGTTCTACAGTGTTAGAGTAAGCTTTTATTGTTTTATCGATATTTTGTAGCGATTACCTATCGAAATCAGGCATCTACCACCGCTAGGAAGCGATGGATAACACGAATAACACGAAAACACGAAGTTTTGAAAATTGATTTAAATAAAAAGCAAAAACTAACTGGGTCTAGCTGGGTCTAACATTATATCAAAATATAATAGGAAACTGTTTTTGTGCACTTAGTGGTGTCTGAAGATTGTATTTGTGACGATTTTGAGTTAGGAAGAGTAAGTTCTGTATGGAACCGACCGTGAATATGCATTTGGGGTTTCTTCAACTATTCACTTTTCGGAAAACAATTTTATGATATTTCGGGGAAGCCCTGACTCAAAATCCTTCAACCAATTTGGCTAAAAATTTAACGAGTAATTTGACATGCACATACCCTAATACCTATCCCTTAAAACATGAAAATTTTTAATAATACATGGATTTTTTTTAACATTGTATCAACGAGAAAAATTTTAATTACCTTTTTTCACAATTCCAGCATTTTTTCTGCATTAATTGAAAATATTCACAGGACTGGATAGGACAGGATATATTTGTAATAATTTAAGGTAATCCTGAGTCAAAAAAATTGTTTATACCCTATAAAGTATTAAAATAAACATTTAAAAGTTACAAAAAGATTGCATTTTATTTTCTTGTTGAAAAAAAATTACAAAATTACAAAAATTCCGACCGTCACATTGGTCTACTACTTTAAATAAACTTGTAAGTTTATAACTCATAACACTATGAGTTTTGTAGATAAATGTTCTCAAAAGTCTCCTAACAATCTATTTGATCAATGATCCTGTTCATTGTCTGAAATTGTGTGGAATTCGAAGAAGCTGTCTCGATCAAATTATCTTTGGCTTCGGATCGTTGGACTCTGCAGAATGAGGACGCTGCGCGACGGGTCCTGGACTTCATCCTCTGATAAAACGGAGCATCGTATCCGTGCCAGTTCACGTAGTTGGTGCACTCATTCTTCAGTTTCTGGATGTCTGGAATGTACAAAGCTCGTAGGCCCACAGAATCCGCCAACAATAGGTGTTTGTTCTAAAATTAAAGAAAACAGACATGAAAGGACGTTTTTATGAATATTCGCAATCTACAGCACCGGATAAAAAAATATATAGGTTTTGGGTCGGACAACGTACAATATTGGCGCCTTCAATTACTCCGCGGAGCTTGTGAAGATTGGTTTTGTCCTCCTCCAGGGCAACCTCGATGCCTTTCACTATCTCGGTGGCTTCCTCGATCTTTTTAGTCAGAAGCGTGAAGAAGTTGTCAATAGCCTCTACTTGCTCCTTGTAGGTTTTCTTTTGATTCCAATGGACCAACTCCTGGATACCATACGTTGCCGCAAAGGCGACTGCAAAGCCCGCTGCAGCACCAATCGGTCCAAAAATCACGGCACCGATCACACCAAACAAAATGCCAACGAAAGCCGCGATTCCTGTCTTCCTTGCCACCTCATTGTCGGCTATCTTCGCCTCCAGATCCGCCTTCGCTTGGCCATAATATCCATTATAACCGAAATCATCGTGGACGTCATGCAATATGGATTGGAACAGATTCTTGAGCTCAGCGGTTTTGTATTGGACATTGGTGAGGAGCTCTAGAGATTTGGAGGTTTTTTCGAGGCCCTTATTCAAGGCATTCACTGTCATGTTCCAGATCAAATCCTTATCGCTTTTCGACAAGTTTATGTCGTTGATGTGGGGGATGAAGACGTCGATGGTGCTGTTGATGGAGATGCACCACTCGAAGACAGGAGCCACGCAGTTCTCGTAGGTGAGTCGGGCGTCGGAGTTCAAGGAGCGAACCCGGGGCAGCTTGTCCTTGGCCGTTCCCTGGTAGCTCAGCATGGCATTATCAATAGCATCGATGGCCTCCTGCAGCTTCACAAACTTCACCTTGTTGTCTAATTCGGCTCGGTACTTCTCCATGACTTTCGACAAGCTTTCTATTCCTTTTCTCAAGTCACTGGCATCGTCTGCATTGCAGGTGACGAAAAAGTGACAAAAAGCACAGAAAGCCAATCCCATGGCCAAAATGGCAACAGAAGGATTCTTTCTCATTATTAGTCAACAATTATTAATGCACAAAAAATAAAAAAATAAAAAAAATAATTAAAAAATATTAAAACGATGCTTCACTGATGAAGAGAGAATAGCTACTGTTGTTAGAATTTAAATCTTGTAAGAATTTTAATATTTCATTCCTACGTATTGTATATATACGTTGAAATATATACAATACATATATGTAGATGTTTGTTCATTATCAGTAACGAATAAAACAAAAATTCAATCTACATTCCTTATCAGCCTTTATGGTTGAATATAAGCGGGGAAATTTTTATAAAGAGTATCGTTAAAATCTGGAGGCATTTCTGAATTGCCATCAACTCCAAAGGTCTTTGGAAAATAAATCAATCATGAAGCGCCGCTCTACCGCCGTTCTACCACCGGAAGGGCTTACACTGACTTCAATAAAGCATTTCTTCTAAGTAGACTCAGTCTTTTCGGATTCCCAACTGATCTCCCTATCAGGAAAGAGACTACGAACTACTTATCTGGAAGAACCCAACGTGTCTTATTTAAAGATGTTACCTCGCGTCAAGTTCGCGCCACATCTGGTGTGCCCCAAGGGTGTCCTATTATATTTGAAACTTCAATTTACCGACCATATATCCTGCATGGTTAATGGAGCAATGCGTGTGATTGGTTTTATTAAAAGATTGTCAAAGGAATTATCATTGGTCCGTCCGATTGTTGAGTATGGATCGTCAATACGGAGTACACCGAGATCCCATTGAATCTCATAATCAACTTACACTAACGAACAGTAGAACGATGCTGGGTGTCATGTTTCCATATAATCTCATTAATGGTAATGAAGGCAGCCAGCTTTTATTAACACGCTTAAATTGTAACGTTCCTAGTAGAAGGACTATAATGGTCCCTACTATATCTATATACATAGTTTGCTCTACGTATAACCTGAAACCTTTTATCCTTAGTGCTTTATCTGTGCAACACTCTTCCCCGTGATACTTACTACCCTAATTATCTCACATCTATACCCGCCGTACGTTATGCGGCAGCGCCCCTCGGTTCGGCGGGAGGTGGGCTTGCTGATAATTGTAAAAATTAATTCCCATTTTGATTTCCTGGAAATTTATATTATTATTTCTTATCTGTTTCTACGCAAACTTGTCTCTCAGTTTTAAAGCTATCGACTTGATACTTTGCACACATCCTTCTTTTTTATGCAGGTAGTATATATTAAGTGGGAACGGCCGGGATCGGTCCACTATATCCTATAGCTGTCAAAAAACTGATTGATCGGAAATGCCATAACTTTAGTGTATTTTAAGTTAGAAGGTTAGAACTTTCCACACATGTTTTATTTGGCCAAGATATCTTACAAACAAAATTTTATAAGAATCGACCGACTATATCCTATAGCTGACATTGAACGATCGAAATTTGCATACCTTTGCTGTTTTTTTGAATTTGATCAATTTCTTCTCGTGGAGGAAAACAAAATTGGAAACTGTCGGACTGTATTATTTAGAGTTTGATCATAAATTAATTAAACTAAAGTCTAATTAAATAACATTTAATTAGGACAAGCTAATTAGCTGTGCAGCTGAACTAGTAACTTAACCTAAGTACAGCTTTGAGATTTAAATAAAGGAAGCGGCATCTCGGTTTTTTCCCCTCCCAAATGTTGCGAAGCATCTTTTTTAAAAAGGCCACAACATGGTCACACTGCATCGTATGCTGTCGACTGCTTTACTATCGATATTCTTGTTAACTTAATATAAATGTCTGCTTAATATACAATATATATTTTATGGAACTTATATATACTCTATATCAGTGGTTCCCAAACTCTTCTCTCATAGACCCCTTTCAAAACTTTACTGGATCCGGTGGACCCCCTGCAGCTAAATAACTATCAATTTTCATAATCAACGACGAATTAACAGTTTTGACGTAGACCAACGTAGACCCCCGTCGAGTCTCCCGTGAACCCCTAGGGGTCCACCTGGACCACTTTGGGAACCACTGCTCTATATTATACTAGAGGTCTTTTCGAGGCCCGCATTCAAGGCATTCACTGGCATTTTCCAGATCAGATCCTGTTCGCTGGACAAGAGTGCTGGCGCCGATGTGGCTCTATGATCGGTCAGCTAAGATACCCAGTCTACATTTTACAAACAAATATTCGAAATAGAGGTGGAGAACTATCAATGGCGCTATCGACACTATCGATGTGGCTCGATAGCGGCCAACCATCGATAGTGTCAGACACGTTCGATAGTGACCCAACCACTATCGATGGTGCCTTCAAAAGCTGGCGTCTCACATCGCTAAAATAATTTCAACATTCGCTTGTGTAAAAATTGAAAAATTTTGTGTAAAATTTACGGCAATTAAAAAGGAACTAATAAATATGGATCGCTTTTTTAAAAAAAAGGTATGTTTAATGTATTCTACATAAGTATTTTAATGGATAACGTGGCGAATTTAAGGTACACGTCGGAGGTCCGCAAAGCCTATTGCGCCAAGTCCATAAAAGCAAGACTGCGATTGCACCAGCACAGAATCTGAAAAGGATTTTGTTCCCAATAAGCAGAGTAACTCAAAAAGGAGTAAGATTTCACATGTTTGGAAATATTTCAAAAATTCGGACGGCCAAAAACTTGCCAAATGCCTTGAAAAAAAAGATTTTAATGTTGGACGATAGTACCGGTGACTATCGATGGCACTATCGACACTATCGAGGGTTTAAGAAAAACACCGGCGATTTAAAAAAAAAAAGTCGTTGGCGAAGTAGTATTTGTATGCCTGTAGTATGCACGGTCGTCACTAGTATTTTACCTCGTCGCGAACGTTTTTATTCGATATATTTATATAGCACTAGCTGACCCGGCTGACTTCGTACTGCTGTTGTTTTTGTTTTGTTGCGTTCAGAATCTTCTTTTGTGACAAAATTAAAAATTTTTCCAACTTAAAAAAATTATCTGATACAGTAAGAACTGAAGATAGCCAAAATTAAGTTTCGCGGAGCTAAAATTTTAATTATCTTCAATCCCAAAAATTAAAGAGTACCCTCTTATTTTATTCAACTTAATTTATTGAATAAAAGATGAAGTTTTATTACTATTTTCGATATATCATGTTGCTTACTTACAAAACAGAGTTTTCCTGAAATACTGGCTATTTATAAGATTTAAATTTGTCTGTTAATTAATTTAAAGCATACTCATAAACTATCAGGGAAACAGGGAAACTCAAAGTTGATTCCACAAACTTCTAACGATTGTCCTTGCGATTTATTTACGGTCATCGCAAAGCCAGACGTACTGGAAATTGTAAGCCTTTAAAATCGAATGGTATGTCCGTTGGAATCATCGGTATCCGCGGGATCAAGACATCCTCTCCTTTGTATTTTCATTTTATGATTGTCGCCTCAATGACGTTATTCATCAGTCTTTTCACAGCCAGTCTTCCACTATTATAGCTATCACATGGCATCCGATCCAATGCTATTTTGAACATGTTTACTAAATTGTTATTCTGATGAAGAAACATTTGTAATTGTTGGACAATGGTTCTCTTCACTGTTGGATTGTGAGCACAACGATTATTAATTTCCTCTTAATTATTAATTGCCCATAAAATAAATTTGTAAAAATTGATAACCTGCATCAGGTAGTGGTAACAGAGTTTCCAGTAAGTCATAAATTGGTCCTTGTTCTGTGATTTTTAAAAATTTGGCCATTAGTTATTTCCTATATATATATTTTAATACAAACTTTAATATTTTTATATAATACCTTAAAAGTGGGCATGAAATTGTCTTGTATAATATGTGTATCACCAAATGATGTCGTCTGGAAACAGTTGTTATATTTCTGAATGTTGGTCAAGAAGTGCTTAGAATCATTTCCAATCCCAGAAACTAAAGAGCGTATAGGATCTGGTGGTGGGACCAATTGTGGCAATTTTAATTTGCCTTCAGCGCAACATAATCCAGTAGATTCACCAGTGTACTTTAACGCCTTACAATATTTACAAATTGTTTTCATTTCCCCAATTTTTACTGATTTGACGGCACAATAATCAATTGCCGGATCATAGTAAAATGCAGCTCGTTCAAGACTCACATGAGCACTGCGTCTGCGGTTTGATGTGCACGAAGTTATTGCATTCTAAGCCAATCTCCTACACTGTAACTCACTAAAGAACGCAATTCTGACATAGCAATACGACTATTTTCTTGATCTGTCTGTCTCTAGTCATCAGTGCGGTTAGCATGTGAGGTAGCTCTTCGCACATTTTATTGACTACGTCGACCTAAGTCAGGTCGTCTTCTCCTCGGCATCGTAAGTTGTAATTAATCAAAGTGAGAAAATTTCCCGCAAAATTTGAGAAGTGAAAAAATTTCAAATTAAAATTTTTTCCAATTTTTTTTTACAATTTTTGAGTAAACACAATATCGGTTTGTCACATAAAATTAACTGAACAGAGAACAAAGAGAAGCTGTCAAACAATGTATCACGTACCGGCGCCTACTATTATTGTAGTCTCCATTTTATTTGGAAAACGTTTGTATGGGAAATAGAAAAATGCGGTTTAAGGATTTTCCCGGCAATTATTCGAATTTTTCTCACCTTTTAAACCTTTAAGACCAAGATAAGATAAATCCGTTCAGCCGTTCTCGAGTTTTAGCGAGTCTAACGAACAGCAAATCATTTTATATATATATATATAGAGATTTTATCAGGGAACTGCTTTTGTGTACTTAGCGGTGTCTGAAGATTGTATTTGTGACGATTTTGAGTTAGGAAGAGTAAGTTCTGTATGGAACCGACTGTGAATATGCATTTGGGGTTTCTTCAACTATTCCTTTTTCGGAAAATAATTTTATGATATTTCGGGGAAGCCCTGACTCAAAAACCTTCAACCAATTTGGCTAAAAACTTAACAAGTAATTTTACATACACATATCTAAATACCTATCCCTTAAAACATTAAAATTTTTAATAATAAATGGATTTTTTTTAACATTGTATCAACGAGAAAAATTTCAATTACCTTAATTAGCATTTTCTCTGCTTTAACAGAAAATATTCACAGGACTGGATAGGACAGTATATTTTTGTAATAATTTAAGGTAATCCTGAGTCAAAAAATTGTTTATACCCTATAAAGTATTAAAATAAACATTTAAAAGTTACAAAAAGATTGCATTTTATTTTCTTGTTGAAAAAAATTACAAAAATTAAAAAAAAATTACAAAATTACAAAAATTTCGACCGTCACATTGGTCTACTACTTTAAATAAACTTGTAACTTGATAACTCATAACACTATGAGTTTTGTAGATAAATGTTCTCAAAAGTCTCCTAACAATCTATTTGATCAATGATCCTGTTCATTGTCTGAAATTGTGTGAAATTCGAAGAAGCTGTCTCGATCAAATTATCTTTGGCTTCGGATCGTTGGACTCTGCAGAATGAGGACGCTGCGCGACGGGTCCTGGACTTCATCCTCTGATAAAACGGAGCATCGTATCCGTGCCAGTTCACGTAGTTGGTGCACTGTTCCTTCAATTTCTCCAAGTCTGGAATGAACGTGGCTCGCAGGGCCACAGCATCCGACAGCAATAGTTCTTTATTCTAAAATTAAAGAAAACAGAAATTATACTATTAAGCATGAAAGAACGTTTCTCTTCCACCCCACACACAATACTAGGGTATGTATATATACATTCGTAATCAGCAGCCCGCTTAATCCGATTAATTCTTCCTGCCATACACTCTACAGCACCGGATAAAATAATATATAGGTTTTGGGTCGGATAACGTACAGTATAGGCGCCTGTAATTACTCCGCGGAGCTTGTGAAGATTGGATTTGTCCTCCTCCAGGGCAACTTCGATGCCTTTCACTATCTCGGTGGCGTTCTCGATCTTTTTAGTCAGAATCGTAAAGAAGTTGTCAATAGCCTCTATTTGCTCCTTGAAGGTTTTCTTTCCATCCCATTGGTGTCGATCCTTGACACCATACGATACCCCAAAGGCGGCTGCAAAGCCCACTCCAACACCAATCGGTCCAAAAACCAGGCCACCGATCACACCATAAAAAATGCCAAGGAAAGTCGATTTTTGTAACTTCTGTTGCTCCTCTTCGTCTCTTTCTCTCTTCTCCACATCCGCCTTCAGTTTGCCATAAAATCCATTCGGAGCGAAATCATCGTGGACGTCATGGGTTATGGATTTGAACAGATTTTTTAGCTCAGCGGTTTTGTATTGGACATTGGTGAGGAGCTCTAGAGATTTGGAGGTTTTTTCGAGTCCCAAATTCAAGGCTTTCACTGTCGTGTTCCAGATCAAATCCCTATCTTTTTGCGACAGCTGGCTGGCGTTGATGTTGGGGATGAAGATGTCGATGGTGCTGTTGACGGAGATGCACCACTCGAAGACAGGAGCCACGCAGTTCTCGTAGGTGAGTCGGGCGTCGGAGTTCAAGGAGCGAATCTGGGGCAGTTTGTCCTTGGCCGTTCCCTGGTAGTCCAGCATGGCCTCATCAATAACATCGATGGCCTCCTGCAGCTTCACAAACTTCACCTTGTCGTCTAATTCGGCTTGGTACTTCACCATGATTTTCGACAAGCTTTCTATTCCTTTTCTCAAGTCACTAGCAACGTCTGCATTGCAGGTGACGAAAAAGGGACTAAAAGCACAAAAAGCCAATCCCATGGCCAATATGGCAACAGAAGGATTCTTTCCCATTATTAGCCAACAATTATTAAAGCACAAAAAATAAAAAAATAATTAAAAAATATTAAAACGATGCTTCACTGATGAAGAGAGAATAGCTACTGTTTTTAGAATTTAAATCTTGTAAAAATTTTTTATATTGCATTCCTACGTATTGTATATATACGTTGCAATATTTACAACACGAATAAAACAAATGTTCAATCTACATTCCTTATCAGCCTTTCTGGAAATTTTTATAAAGAGTATCACTAAAATCTGGAGGCATTTCTAAATTGCCATCAACTCCAAAGGTTTTTGAAAAATGAATCACTCGTGAAGCGCCGCTCTACCACCGGAATGGCTTACAATGACTTCAGTAAAGCATTTCTTGTAAGTAGACTCAGTCTTTTCGGATTCCCAACTGATCTCCCTATCAGGAAAGGGGGTCCGTCCGATTGTTGAGTATGAATCGTCATCACGGAGTACACCGAGATCCCATTGAATCTCATAATCAACTTACACTAACGAACAGTAGATGCTGGCTGACATGTTTCCATATAATCTCATTAATGGTAATGAAGGCAGCCAGCATTTACTAACACGCTTAAATTGTAACGTTCCTAGTAGAAGGACTACAAACTTTCGTCCTCTACTTATTAGCCATTGCAGTTCGATATATGCCGCACACGATCCCTCTAGGGTATTATGTTCAGACTATAATGGACCCTACTATATCTATATAGTTTGCTCTACATATAACCAAAAACCTTTAAGTGTTGCTTGCCGCCAGGAGACATATTCTTCTTCCGAACCAAGAAAATCTGGCAGAGACTTTACGGCATCTAGAGTCTAGAGTGCAGCCGTGACCGCAGCACTTATAATTGCTTGTAAATGTTGTGGGTCCATCGGACTGCAGCCTAGTCGCTCACGGTCCGCCCTATTCTTCTCTAGCACTAGTCTGTTAAATCGCTCAATTAAATCGTCGGATTCAGCTCCGGATATTAGAGTCTTAGAGTATCAATAAAGGCGTCAGTCATAAGTTAACTAATCAAAAGCGAAACTGTCAACTCAATCTATTATGCTGTTAACTTGGGTTATTGCCGTATTCCCACTTTTCAGTTTTCAGTTTAATTTGGCGATATTGAAAAAACTTCCACTTACATGGTCTATTTTTAGTTCACTTATGTTTAATCCCTCCCGGGTGCCACTGTCTTTTTTTACTAGGGGTTCCTTCGCTGCCCGGAGCGTTCCATTCTGGTGTGATGATAATTTTATGTTCAATGTTGAGATTGCGGGCTTATATTGNGCAAAAACTAACTGGGTCTAGCTGGGTCTAACATTATATCAAAATATAATAGGAAACTGTTTTTGTGCACTTAGTGGTGTCTGAAGATTGTATTTGTGACGATTTTGAGTTAGGAAGAGTAAGTTCTGTATGGAACCGACCGTGAATATGCATTTGGGGTTTCTTCAACTATTCACTTTTCGGAAAACAATTTTATGATATTTCGGGGAAGCCCTGACTCAAAATCCTTCAACCAATTTGGCTAAAAATTTAACGAGTAATTTGACATGCACATACCCTAATACCTATCCCTTAAAACATGAAAATTTTTAATAATACATGGATTTTTTTTAACATTGTATCAACGAGAAAAATTTTAATTACCTTTTTTCACAATTCCAGCATTTTTTCTGCATTAATTGAAAATATTCACAGGACTGGATAGGACAGGATATATTTGTAATAATTTAAGGTAATCCTGAGTCAAAAAAATTGTTTATACCCTATAAAGTATTAAAATAAACATTTAAAAGTTACAAAAAGATTGCATTTTATTTTCTTGTTGAAAAAAAATTACAAAATTACAAAAATTCCGACCGTCACATTGGTCTACTACTTTAAATAAACTTGTAAGTTTATAACTCATAACACTATGAGTTTTGTAGATAAATGTTCTCAAAAGTCTCCTAACAATCTATTTGATCAATGATCCTGTTCATTGTCTGAAATTGTGTGGAATTCGAAGAAGCTGTCTCGATCAAATTATCTTTGGCTTCGGATCGTTGGACTCTGCAGAATGAGGACGCTGCGCGACGGGTCCTGGACTTCATCCTCTGATAAAACGGAGCATCGTATCCGTGCCAGTTCACGTAGTTGGTGCACTCATTCTTCAGTTTCTGGATGTCTGGAATGTACAAAGCTCGTAGGCCCACAGAATCCGCCAACAATAGGTGTTTGTTCTAAAATTAAAGAAAACAGACATGAAAGGACGTTTTTATGAATATTCGCAATCTACAGCACCGGATAAAAAAATATATAGGTTTTGGGTCGGACAACGTACAATATTGGCGCCTTCAATTACTCCGCGGAGCTTGTGAAGATTGGTTTTGTCCTCCTCCAGGGCAACCTCGATGCCTTTCACTATCTCGGTGGCTTCCTCGATCTTTTTAGTCAGAAGCGTGAAGAAGTTGTCAATAGCCTCTACTTGCTCCTTGTAGGTTTTCTTTTGATTCCAATGGACCAACTCCTGGATACCATACGTTGCCGCAAAGGCGACTGCAAAGCCCGCTGCAGCACCAATCGGTCCAAAAATCACGGCACCGATCACACCAAACAAAATGCCAACGAAAGCCGCGATTCCTGTCTTCCTTGCCACCTCATTGTCGGCTATCTTCGCCTCCAGATCCGCCTTCGCTTGGCCATAATATCCATTATAACCGAAATCATCGTGGACGTCATGCAATATGGATTGGAACAGATTCTTGAGCTCAGCGGTTTTGTATTGGACATTGGTGAGGAGCTCTAGAGATTTGGAGGTTTTTTCGAGGCCCTTATTCAAGGCATTCACTGTCATGTTCCAGATCAAATCCTTATCGCTTTTCGACAAGTTTATGTCGTTGATGTGGGGGATGAAGACGTCGATGGTGCTGTTGATGGAGATGCACCACTCGAAGACAGGAGCCACGCAGTTCTCGTAGGTGAGTCGGGCGTCGGAGTTCAAGGAGCGAACCCGGGGCAGCTTGTCCTTGGCCGTTCCCTGGTAGCCCAGCATGGCATTATCAATAGCATCGATGGCCTCCTGCAGCTTCACAAACTTCACCTTGTTGTCTAATTCGGCTCGGTACTTCTCCATGACTTTCGACAAGCTTTCTATTCCTTTTTTCAAGTCACTAGCATCGTCTGCATTGCAGGTGACGAAAAAGTGACAAAAAGCACAGAAAGCCAATCCCATGGCCAAAATGGCAACAGAAGGATTCTTTCCCATTATTAGTCAACAATTATTAATGCACAAAAAATAAAAAAATAAAAAAAATAATTAAAAAATATTAAAACGATGCTTCACTGATGAAGAGAGAATAGCTACTGTTGTTAGAATTTAAATCTTGTAAGAATTTTAATATTTCATTCCTACGTATTGTATATATACGTTGAAATATATACAATACATATATGTAGATGTTTGTTCATTATCAGTAACGAATAAAACAAAAATTCAATCTACATTCCTTATCAGCCTTTATGGTTGAATATAAGCGGGGAAATTTTTATAAAGAGTATCGTTAAAATCTGGAGGCATTTCTGAATTGCCATCAACTCCAAAGGTCTTTGGAAAATTAATCAATTATGAAGCGCCGATCTACCACCGGAATGGCTTACACTGACTTCAGTAAAGCATTTCTTGTAAGTAGACTCAGTCTTTTCGGATTCCCTACTGATCTCCCTATCAGGAAAGGGGGTCCGTCCGATTGTTGAGTATGAATCGTCATCACGGAGTACACCGAGATCCCATTGAATCTCATAATTAACTTACACTAACGAACAGTAGATGCTGGATGACATGTTTCCATATAATCTCATTAATGGTAATGAAGGCAGCCAGCATTTACTAACACGCTTAAATTGTAACGTTTCAGTAGAAGGACTACAAACTTTCGTCCTCTACTTCTTAGCCATTGCAGTTCGATATATGCCCCACACGATCCCTCTAGGGTATTATGTTCAGACTATAATGGACCCTACTATATCTATATAGTTTGCTCTACATATAACCTAAAACCTTTAAGTGTTGCTTGCCGCCAGGAGACATATTCTTCTTCCGAACCAAGAAAATCTGGCAGAGACTTTACGGCATCTAGAGTCTAGAGTGCAGCCGTGACCGCAGCACTTATAATTGCTTTTAAATGTTGTGGGTCCATCGGACTGAAGTCGCTCACGGTCCGCCCTATTCATCTCTAGCACTAGTCTGTTAAATCGCTCAATTAAATCGTCGGATTCAGCTCCGGATATTAGAGTCTTAGAGTATCAATAAAGGCGTCAGTCATAAGTTAACTAATCAAAAGCGAAACTGTCAACTCAATCTATTATGCTGTTAACTTGGGTTATTGCCGTATTCCCACTTTTCAGTTTTCAGTTTAATTTGGCGATATTGAAAAAACTTCCACTTACATGGTCTATTTTTAGTTCACTTATGTTTAATCCCTCCCGGGTGCCACTGTCTTTTTTTACTAGGGGTTCCTTCGCTGCCCGGAGCGTTCCATTCTGGTGTGATGATAATTTTATGTTCAATGTTGAGATTGCGGGCTTATATTGTTACAGCAACCAGTAAGACCGCTAGCCTAGGCATAAACTATCAATCGTATGATTCGTAGTTTCGATGCCACAGTGGTTCCGCTTGTATGGAAGCGCGGCCAAAAATGCATTTAATGGCATTAGAGTGGCATTAGAGGGCTGGAAGTTTTACCAAGCTTCGTAAATTGTGTTTGTAGTCAAAAACAAAAAATCCGCCATCCAGTGAACCCCAAACAATAAAATGTAACAAATAAATAAACAATAACAATTTATGAACCATTTAAGTACTAAACAAAATTTACAATGGTTGTAATTTCAAAATTATACAAAGAAATTTTAGGATGTCTCCTCAAGTAAGCTATTAACTGAGGGAAATAATTTTAAATTGTCCTTTTTTTCAATATTTCTCTGTCCAGGCGGCAGAGATGGTCGGACCGTAAAAGCAAATAATTCAATATGTCTGTATTTGTAAGTATTCGTGACATTTTGCGGGTATGATTCAGTCTGCATATATTTATTTCTTTGTTGTTCGCCTCTGCAGCTTCCTCCGAGAGCTCTCCAATTGAAACAATTGCGTCCCGATGCCAAAGATTGCAGTAAGGTGGAACAACGATGAATCAAATTTTCATTAAGGCCTGTAAATTCTGCAGATAACCGAGGAACCGTGGGCCGTGTTGGGCGTGCGTGCTAAAAAAACTTCGCTGTCGTGTCGTGTTGGGTCGTGTCGAAGAATTTAGCCCATGCCCACCTCTACTTCGGTCGTCTCTTTTTTAAACTGGAATCGAATTTGTTTGCAATAACGAGTAGACGAACGCCGAGGGTTTTTCCAAATTACTTTTTGATCAGTTTTTGAAATAAGTTGAATAGGCACGTAAGATGTAACGAGTAAACTTTTGTCGTATACATTGGAAAATGTTTGCTTGTACTCGCTGTGGCCCGTACTTCCATCAAACCCCCATTTTCCAATTAATAAAAGATGAGCAACCGAATCATCTGCAATTGTTTCAATAACATTGATTGAAGCTCAAGTATGCTCGAGGCTGTGTTATTTAACAAGCTTTGAAGTTCGACTTCAGATGTGTTGTCAGGATATTTATCTATTTTGGAGCTTAAAATGCATAGATAGCTAGGAAAAAAATCGAATAATGTTTTGCTGTTTACAAAATTCCGAATTTTTTTTTATACCCTTGCAGAGGGTATTATAATTTTGGTCAAAAGTGTGCAACGCAGTGAAGGAGACATCTCCGACCCTATAAAGTATATATATTCTTGATCAGGATCACCTCAATTAATAAAAGATGAGCAACCGAATCATCTGCAATTGTTTCAATAACATTGATTGAAGCTCAAGTATGCTCGAGGCTGTGTTATTTAACAAGCTTTGAAGTTCGACTTCAGATATGTTGTCAGGATATTTATCTATTTTGGAGCTTAAAATGCATAGATAGCTAGGAAAAAAATCGAATAATGTTTTGCTGTTTACAAAATTCCGAATTTTTTTTTTAAATTGAATTTTTTTCCTTATTTTTTTTTTTGTTTTTTAGAGGTATCCTTGCCTAGCAAGCTCCATAGTCGATTTTTTTTGTAATGAGCTGGGAGAAAAAAAATGTCGAGCATTGTTATAAAAGTCTAACGGTATATTTTCTTAATACATTTTAAATAATAGATATTAAACTTGAATAAACTCTTATAACGGTAAAAAAAATATTTTCCCAATTAATCTTAACAAATCCATAATTTGTATTCTTATTTTGATTAGTAGAAGTGAAAAATAATAAAAAAAATCAACTTAAGCATTTCCTTGTCGCACAGTGTTATTGCAAGTTTCTGCAGACTTAAACACTTTTATGAAGTAAAAACTCTGATTAATACAATGAAAATAATATCTAAACATTAAACATTAAAAAGACGTTCGCAAAATACACAAAAAATATTAAATCGATTTTGTTAATTTCACTAAAAAATTTGTTGGATTTATTTAACTCTTAGTATATACATTTAAAGTAAATACCTTCAACTTCAAAATGCATTTTGAATAATGAAAATCGGATCACTTTATTAAGCGTTTGACCATTTTGAAGCGCAATTTTGTTTTGTAAAAATTCCAGACAAAACCGGTTTGCCATCAAGAAGTTTGAAAATTTTAGAGACAATATTTTTTTTGATTTTTGGCCTCTGGCAGAACCACTGTGCGATGATGCTCTAATTCGCCAGAGCAGCATCTACATACGCATATTTTGGAATGGATCTACTTTAAGAAGTCAGTAAATAATAGCCGGTTGACTATTGTTAACTTGTGTACTATTATATTATATTATTATTACTTGTGTACTATTATATTGAAGGAAATTGTCGACATCATCCAACCATTTGTAAATTAAACACCTTATGACTGTAAAAGTTTAATTTTAATGCCCTTGCAGAGGGTATTATAATTTTGGTCAAAAGTGTGCAACGCAGTGAGGGAGAAATCTCCGACCCTATAAAGTATATATATTCTTGATCAGGATCACCTCCTGAGTCGATATGAGCATGTCCGTCTGTCTGTTTCTACGCAAACTAGTCTCTCAGTTTTAAAGCTATCGAGTTGAAACTTTGCACACATCCTTCTTTCCTTTGCAGGCAGTATATAAGTCGGAACGGCCGGGATCGGTCGACTATATTCTATAGCTGCCATATAACTGATTGATCGGAAATGCCATAACTTCGTTGTTTTTCAAGCTAGAAGGATGGGATTTTCAATGGACTCTTTGGTCAAAATATCGAAGAAGCTGTCTCGATCAACATATCTTTGGCTTCGGATCGTTGGACTCTGCTGAATGAGGACGCTGCGCGACGGGTCTGGGACTTCGTCTTCTTATAAAACGCAACATCGTATCCGTGCCAGTTCACGTAATTGGTGCACTCATCCTTCAGTTTCTGGATGTCTGGAATGAACATGGCTCGCAGGAACACAGCATCCGACAACAATAGGTCTTGGTCCTAGAATTAAAGAAAACAGAAATAATACTATTAAGCATGAAAGAACGTTTCTCTTCCACCCCACACACAATACTAGGGTAAATATATATATATATATTCGTGATCAGCAGCCCGCTTAATCCGATTAATTCTTCCTGCTATAAACTCTACAGCACCGGATAAAAAAATATATAGATTTTGGGTCGGACAACGTACAATATTGGCGCCTTCAATTACTCCGCGGAGCTTGTGAAGATTGGTTTTGTCCTCCAGCAGGGCATCCTCCATGCCTTTAACTATCGTGGTGGCCTCCTCGATCTTTTTAGTCAGAAGCTTAAAGAAGTTGTTAATAGCCTTTATTTGGTCCTTGTAGGTTTGCTTTTGATCCCAATGGGCCCTCTTCTGAATATCATGCTCTCGCGCAAAGCCGGCTGCAAAGCCCGCTGCAGCACCAATCGGTCCAAAAATCAGGCCACCGATCACACCATACAAAATGCCAATGAAAACCGCGATTCCTGTCCTCCGTGCCACCGCATTGTCGGCTTTCTTCGCCTCCAGATCCGCCTTCGCTTGGCCATAAAATCCATTATAACCGAAATCATCGTGGACGTCATGCAATATGGATTGGAACAGATTCTTGAGCTCAGCGGTTTTGTATTGGACATTGGTGAGGAGCTCTAGAGATTTGTTGGTTTTTTTGAGGCCCGAATTCAAGGCATTCACTGTCATGTTCCAGATCATATCCTTATTGCTTTCCGACAAGCTGCTGTCGTTGATGTGGGGGATGAAGATGTCGAAGGTTCTGTTGACGGAGATGCACCACTCGAAGACAGGAGCCACGCAGTTCTCGTAGGTGATTTTGGCGTCGGAGTTCAAGGAGCGAATCCGGGGCAGCTTGTCCTTGGCCTTTCCCTGGTAGGGTAGCATGGCCTTGTCAATAACATCGATGGCCTCCTGCAGCTTCACAAACTTCACCTTGTCGTCTAATTCGGCTCGGTACTTCGCCATGACATTCGACAAGCTTTCTATTCCTTTTCTCAAGTCACTAGCAACGTCTGCATTGCAGGTGACGAAAAAGTGACAAAAAGCACAGAAAGCCAATCCCATGGCCAAAATGGCAACAGAAGGATTCTTTCCCATTATTAGCCAACAATTATTTATGCACAAAAAAATAAAAAATAATTTAAAAATATTAAAACGATGCTTCACTGATGAAGAGAGAATAGATACTGTAGCATAATTAGATTACTAGCATACGTAATAATGAAGTCGAGAGCTAGTCTAAGCTAGCATAGGGCCGAGCCTGAGCGAAATAAAAGCTCAGTTGCGCTCTCTTGCGAATTCGCCCCGCTACGCCGCAATAGATGAGCTAGGCTTAAGTTCCTTTTGTTGAAAATGGTATAGCGAATTATAACGTCGAGTCGAGTGCTTGTAATTTTCTTTTTCGTCGTTGTGGAAATTTTTAGTAAACAGCCACCTTTAGTTTCTTTGAAAGTGTTTTTTTGGCGCCCCCGGGTGGACTTGTTTACTAAAATTTTATAAATGAAAGCAACTAATGACAGTGACACAAAGAATCTATTGAAAACAAAACTATAAAGTTGCTCTATAACTATAAACAATTTAACGTTCGCGTCGCGAAACAACATTTTTTAACAACTGGATTTATTCATCGCCTTTATTGAAGGAGTCATGCTGTACGTATGCACGTATTTGCATTTTTGGCGCCTTTTGTCCAACGGAACGCCAAGTGACACCCAAGCGATACCCTACAATTTTGTTCGGTATATTTTTTTCGGTATCACTGGCGAACAAATATTTAAATACTCAGTGCCTCGACTATAGATTTATTCGACTATCAATTAATTAATTGATTATTTCGTTGGTTGAAAATTTATAAATTAGTTTTTATTATAAAAAATAAAAAATTATAATTCACAGAATTNTTTATTTATTAAAATTTAAATAATTTTTAAATATTTAAATTGAATCGAAGTCGCTCCTTTTTAGAAAAGAAATCATTTTAATAATTTAGAGTAATAAACCCAAAATTAATTTGGAGCCGAGTTGGAAGAATTAACAATAACCACCAAGGCAAGGATTATGTCCTTATGTAATGCCTTCAATACAGCTGAGGACTCCCGCCCAGCGACTGCAATTTCGGCAGACCCAACTCGAGATGGACTTCCCAGTTTAGCATTACCAAAATTCAGTTGAAATTATTCGGAGTTAAAAAATTGTATATCTTTCTTTTCGAGACCTTGGTACACAAAGATGTAAACGTTCCTGTTATTGAGAAATTGAATCATTTAATTCCTTGCCTCTTTGGTGAAGCCTTAGGAACTGTCAAGGCATTCCAAGTCACCGAGAGTAATTACGAACAAAGCTATCGCTAGTCTAAAAAGACCCTGACCAGTCCGTGAACGGGAAAGATTGGACCCTACCAAAGAACTTGCCCTTAGCAGACCCATATTTTTGTAAACCTCAGCGGATAGGTGTGTTGATTGGAGCTGAGGTCCGAAAGCAAGGTCCGAACCATCCCATACTGCAAAAAACGCTCCTTGGATGGATAGTATCGGGAAAATATATGACAAATTCCTCAACTCCTTAACAACCGGTCTCTAGCCTGAATTGCAAAGAAGAAATATTAGAATTAATAGAACACAATTTGAAAAAATTCTGGTCGTTGGAAGAAGTTCCATCTTCTAAAAAGATGTTGTCGCCAGAACAGGAGTTGTGCGAGGAACATTATCGAAAGACTACTTGAATACTGCCTTCAGGCCGAGTCGAAGTCAAACTTCCATTTAAGTCGGATCCAAGCGTTTTGAGAGAAGATTATCTCGAGATCCAAACTTAAAGAAAATGTATGTGGAAGATGTATTTATGGAAGAATACGAATCCCTAGGTCATATGTCCCCTGTAAGCAATGATGTTCTTGCTACTCCACACTACGTAATACCCCACCAGTGTCTCTTACGGCCTCAAAGTACAACGACCAAAATACGAGTCGTTTGTTTAAATGATTTTTGGATTTTTGATGGTGGGTCCAACAATTCAACTCTTCTTCGGTTTCGGCTAATCAAATTCTGATAGCTCTGATAGCCGACATTAAAAAGATGTATCGCCAAGTAATGGTGATGGGGAATGAAGCAGATAGGCGATACCAGTTGATAGTTTTGAGTAAGTGGTTTTCAAACTCGCCTGAAGTTACTGCATCCGAGAGCACTGTTAAGCCAATAACAATTTCGGACTCAGAGCCGACTAAGGCATTCGGAATCGCTTGGGTTCCCAAAGATGACCCTCAGTCATGGGTCAACTAAGCGACTAAGCGGAACATTCTTTCGGTGACATCCTTATTAAAAGAAAGATATTAAAAGAAAAGAGATGACGCTAGATGAGAGCCTATGGAGCCTGCGTCTATATGCGTTGCGAATCTTCGGAAGATATTAAAGTCTCGTTGTTGACTGCAAAGTCCAAAGTAGCGCCGTCTTGAGTCATGTGCCACTCACCTTCTCGCAAAACTCTGCCGTAAAATCAAGCTCATATCAATCTTATAAAAGTACCGATCGAACGCAGTATATATTGGTCAGATTCAGAAGTTTGTCTTTATTGAATACGTTCCCATCCATCGTCGTTGTCAACGTTCGTATCAAATAACTAAAATAAACTAAACAGAACCCGGCAGATATCGTGTCAAGAGGTGGAGACGGTGGAATCGATCTGGTTTACAGGTCCGTACTTTTTAAACGGAGCCGGAAGATAAGTGGCCAACGAGTCCACGGTTTGATCCGTCACCAGAGGTGGACCGGTCGGATTAACCGCAATGGTCTCCACTTCATATTTATTGGAAGTGATAGAAGGATTTTCCTCTCACTTCAAACTGCTGAGAGTGTTTTTTTACATGTTCCGCTTTATAAAGAAGTGTACAAAATGAGTAGTTCCTTTTGATAGTGTGAATTCACCTGTCGAATATCAGGAAGCTTTTAATAAAATTGTCCATAGTTGATTATTGTTGACGAAGCCCTCTCAATTTGTCCAGAGCTATGTCCAGAGCACTGGAGAGTCTCTTGGGACAGCGTGTTTGGATAGCAAACGCGCGGGAAGTCTGCAGTCAGATAGTACGGACATGCATACGCTGTCTTAAATGCAAATGATGACTCAAATCATGGAGGATTTACCCTTAGATCGAATCCGTGCTCTCCGCCCATTCTCCATATGTGGCGGGGATTTCTGTGGCCCTATTGAAACGACATTGAAAATTTGTGGTGGGCCACCCTACAAGTCCTACCTTGCCCTTTTTGATTGTTTTGCGTCCAAGGCAGTTCATTTAGAAGTAGTATCTGATTTATCAACTGATTCCTTTTATTGGCATTTCAAAGGTTCGTTGGGCGCCGATCATCGGGAGCAGGAGCAAGACGTCAGGAAGGGCGATCTGGTCCTGGTCGCAGAAGATCGGACGGAAGGGTCAGGGTCGCCGTCGGGAGGACTAGCGCTGGAGTGATATTCAAGAGGGCGATCCATAAGCTGGCTGCCGGTTGGTTGAAGCCGGATGGAGGCCTTCAACGGGGCCGGTGTAGCATAATTAGATTAGTAGCATACGTAATAATGAAGTCGAGAGCTAGTCTAAGCTAGCATAGGGCGGAGCCTGAGCGAAATAAAAGCTCAGTTGCGCTCTCTTGCGAATTCGCCCCGCTTCGCCGCAATAAATAAGCTAGGATTAAGTATTTTTTAAATATATAGCGAATTATAACGTCGAGTCGAGTGCTTGTAATTTTCTTTTTCGTCGTTGTGGAAATTTTTAGTAAACAGCAGTTGAGATAAAATAATCTCATTAAACAGCTACTGTTGTTTGAATTTAAATCTTGTAAGAATTTAAATATTGCGTTCCTACGTTTTGTATATATATCGTACGTTGCAATTTATATACAATGTATATGTCATCCCTATTATCCTTTATGGTTAAACATAATCGGAGAAATTCTTATAAAGTCTTATAAAAATTGCCATCAACTCCAAAGGTCTTTGGAAAATTAATCAATCATGAAGCGCCGCTCTACCACCGGAATGGCTTACAATGACTTCAGTAAAGCATTTCTTGTAAGTAGACTGTCTTTTCGGATTCCCAACTGACCCAACTTCGAAGTACACCGAGATCCCATAGAATCTGTATAAAAAACTTTCTGATTTACGCCCTTAGAGGAGTTAATTGGGATGCAAATCTTCACCGTTCCTCTTACCTCTTATAGTAAACTCTTATTAATCAACTTACACTAACGAATAGTAGAATGATGCTGGGTGTCGTGTTTCGTAATCTCATTAATGGTAATGTAAACAGCCACCATTTACTAACACGCTTAAATTGTAACGTTCCTAGTAGAAGGACTACAAACTTTCGTCCTCTACTTCTTAGCCATTGCAGTTCGATATATGCCGCACACGATCCCTCTAGGGTATTATGTTCAGACTATAATGGACCCTACTATATCTATATAGTTTGCTCTACATATAACCTAAAACCTTTAAGTGTTGCTTGCCGCCAGGAGACATATTCTTCTTCCGAACCAAGAAAATCTGGCAGAGACTTTACGGCATCTAGAGTCTAGAGTGCAGCCGTGACCGCAGCACTTATAATTGCCTGTAAATGTTGTGGGTCCATCGGACTGAAGCCTAGTCGCTCACGGTCCGCCCTATTCATCTCTAGCACTAGTCTGTTAAATCAATTAAATCGTCGGATTCAGCTCCGGATATTAGAGTCGTAGAGTATCAATAAAGGCGTCAGTCAAAAGTTAACTAATTGAAAGCGTAAAGCGACCCCTAGGAGCCGCAGTTGGCGGAAGGTGGCGCCATCTATGGGAAAGGTTTAGCTGTAGGTAGTGAGGGAGCGCCTGAAACAATTGAATTCCGGTAGTTCGCCATTTGTGGACCCCAGGAGCCAGCCCGCCTAAACTCCGGCTTCGGTCTAGTTATGAGAGTAGGTAGGATCATTCCCGAGTGAGAGATTGAGCTGACTAGACGGTTGAAGCAGCCTTGTAGCAATTATATTCGAAGATTCAGCTCGCATTTAAATTAATTTTTGGGGACGCGCAAAGGCTCCCCATTGTCCTCCACCTTACTGGTGAAAGTGGTCGATCGGAGAACACCCCCTGGTGAGTGTGTCATTACCAGAACCAGAGCTAGGTTCGAGCGAACGAAGGAGCGCAGAAGAGGCCCTGATAGCAGTTTAGCGCGAAAGATCGAAGTGTGAGGGAGGAAGACCGCTGAGATTCCCCCTTTTGAGAAGGTCCAGGCTGAGGGTGTTCCAGCCTAGTATCGCGCTCAATAGTGAACCCGTGGAGTGAACCGGCAAAGCATTGTAAGGACGTGAATCGGTGCCGAAGCATTAATCAAATTGTATCGCCTGTAAAAATTGTGATTTTTTCTATGGTTTAATTTGTTTGTTCCGGCCTAATTGGGGAAAACAGGCATTTTATTGTGTAAACCTTTTTTCAACAAGGAAACCCATTTTCTCCTGTGAGTAAAACCCATTTTTGGATGATTTAACATCTTTTTAATTTAAACTCCTGGTGTCCCGAAAAATCCGGACTCTATAAGTCCAAAGTTCTTTTGAGCCCTTTTGGTTTCTTTGTTTTTTTTTCGGTTTTTAAAAATTAATACCCATATTATTATTTTATTTAATTGATTTTTGATTTTAATAAATTCTAACGATTTTCAATTTGTCCTATGCCAAGTCTATAATGTACTATTTATTATACCCGATTCAATTATGTAATCAACATTATTATTTAAATTGTATTTTGTTAAGTTTTATATGCTCAGTTTTAATGGTAAATTTTCATATGTTTTGTCTTTAGTAATAATAAATATTTTTATAATGAGCTATCCTACAGTACCCTTGTATCAATCCTGTAATTCGTAGCGATGATGCTCTAATTGGCCGGAGCAGCATCTACGCATACCTCGAAATGGCTCTACTTTAAGAAGGAAATTGTCGATATCATCCAACCATTTGTAAATTTTTTATATTAGATTTCATCAGTATATTATATCAACAAAAAAAAGGGAACTGCTTTTATGTACTTAGTGGTGTCTGAAGATTGTATTTGTGACGATTTTGAGTTAGGAAGAGTAAGTTCTGAACCGACCGTGAATATGCATTTGGGGTTTCTGCTTCTGAGGAACAGGACTCTGCTTTAACAAAAAATATTTGTAATAATTTAAGGTAATCTTGAGTAAAAAAAAACTGTTTATACCCTATAAAGTATTGAAATAAACATGTAAAAGTTACAAAAAGATGGCATTTTATTTTCTTGTTGAAAAAAATTACAAAAGACATTGGTCTACTACTTTCAATAAACATGTAAGTTTATAACTCATAACACTATGAGTTTTGTAGATAAATGTTCTCAAAAATCTCCTAACAATCTATTTGATCAATGATCCTGTTCATTGTCTGAAATTGTGTGGAATTCGAAGAAGCTGTCTCGACCAACATATCTTTGGCTTCGGATCGTTGGACTCTGCAGAATGAGGACGCTGCGCGACGGGTCCTGGACTTCATCCTCTGATAAAACGAAGCATCGTATCCGTGCCAGTTCACGTAGTTGGTGCAGTCATTCTTCAGTTTCTCGATGTCTGGAATGTACATGGCTCGCAGGCCCACAGAATCCGCCAACAATTGCTGTTTGTTCTAAAATTAAAAAAAAAAAAACAGACATAAAAGGACGTTTTTATGAATATTCGCGATGAGCAGCCCGCATAATCTGATTAATCCTTCCTGCTATATACTCTACAGCACCGGATAAAAAATTATATAGGTTTTGGGCGCCTTCTATATAATATAACGTACAATATTGGCGCCTTCAATTACTCCGCGGAGCTTGTGAAGATTGGTTTTGTCCTCCTCCAGGGCAACTTCGATGCCTTTCACTATCTCGGTGGCTTCCTCGATCTTTTTAGTCAGAAGCGTGAAGAAGTTGTCAATAGCCTCTACTTGCTCCTTGTAGGTTTTCTTTTGATTCCAATGGACCAACTCCTGGATACCATATGTTGCCGGAAAGGCGGCTGCAAAGCCCACTGCAGCACCAATCGGTCCAAAAATCACGGCACCGATCACACCAAACAAAATGCCAACGAAAGCCGCGATTCCTGTCTTCCGTGCCACCTCATTGTCGGCTATCTTCGCCTCCAGATCCGCCTTCGCTTGGCCATAATATCCATTATAACCGAAATCATCGTGGACGTCATGCAATATGGATTGGAACAGATTCTTGAGCTCAGCGGTTTTGTATTGGACATTGGTGAGGAGCTCTAGAGATTTGGAGGTTTTTTCGAGGCCCTTATTCACGGCATCCACTGTCATGTTCCAGATCAAATCCTTATCGCTTGGCGGCAAGCTGCTGTTGTTGATGTTGGGGATGAAGACGTCGAAGGTTCTGTTGACGGAGATGCACCACTCGAAGACAGGAGCCACGCAGTTCTCGTAGGTGATTTTGGCATCGGAGTTCAAGGAGCGAACCCGGGGCAGTTTGTCCTTGGCCTTTCCCTGGTAGTCCTGCATGGCATTATCAATAGCATCGATGGCCTCCTGCAGCTTCACAAACTTCACCTTGTCGTCTAATTCGGCTCGGTACTTCTCCATGACTTTCGACAAGCTTTCTATTCCTTTTCTCAAGTCACTAGCATCGTCTGCATTGCAGGTGACGAAAAAGTGACAAAAAGCACAGAAAGCCAATCCCATGGCCAATATGGCAACAGAAGGATTCCTTCCCATGATGGATCTGGAATAAATTATTCGCTGACGAGGAGCTGACTGATGCTCTGCTTCACTGACGGGGAAAAACTTGCTCAGTTCCAATCTACTTCTGTTTTAAATACCCAAAAAATGTACATAAATATTTATACCGAGAAATTGGATGCTCTGACCTGTTGCTTATCGAATAAGAAAAAAATCATGGCAAGGTAAAATTCCGGTGACGAACGCTCATGCCACGCCCATAAACTCTGCTTTCAATTTTGGTGACGATAAAATTCTATATTAATTGAATAATATTCATTCCCCACGTTTCCATGTCACATTTTTGGTTGTAATTTTGAATGTAAACTAAAAGATTAAAAAAAAATTGTATTACAGAAGTTACTCACATTTCTGTAACAAATATTCCAATTTTTTCACAAAACACACAGGTGGACAAACAAATGGACCAACTAGACAAATATTTTCATCTTAGAAATTCTGTAAATCAAAATTGTTTCGCTTTCACCCAAATTACTCCCAAGCTAAATGACTTTTGAAAAAACTCATTGAATAAAAATGATCTTAATAATATAATGCAGTATATATAATAAACCATGCAGTTCGTCACCTACGTGGACAATGATTGTGGGGTTTAATTCCATTTATTATATTAGCGCATAAAAGATCAGATTCATAGAATTTGTATTGGGCTATAATCCCATTGCTCTGCTGTCATCTACTTGCAATTGAAATTATTGGAAATTTCGGCATTAAAAAATACTGATTGTGAAATTTAAGAGCATAAATGTAGTTCAAATGTGTTCTGGGAAAATGATCACTTCTGGTTAGTTGGAATAATTTTGTATTCCTTGGAACTAAACCATACCATAATATTTTACCAGTATATTGTGTGAGATCTGAAATGATTTATTCATTCTGTTACATAAATGAATGAATTTTTCCATTGTTGATCATTTGATATTTTACATACACGAGAATTTTATTTAAAAAAACACAAAAAAAAGATACATATCAATACAAGAATTTAGAACTTGAGACGGATACGAGAAAAAAAACACGATTATTCACTAAGCGTATACAAAAATTTTAAAAGTATTCTATGTACAAACAAGGCTCTAGGACTATACAATTAATTATTAATTGGTAATGGCCTCTGCAGCAACTTACAGTGCCGTACCGCACTGTACCCGCATCTGAACAACCTTAGTCAGCCCGCCGCTTAATCAACCTTCTTTGGTCTGGGAGCTGTCTCGAAGCGCTGTTTCTTTCCAAGGGAACGCGCCTGGTAGGCGTCCTTCACCTGGTTGATCACATTGGCAAAGAGGATGGTGCCGAAGAAGACGAGAACGGTGCCCAGCCAGTGGTTGAGGGTGAACGGGTTGCGGAAGTAAATGATCGAGAATAGAAGCGATACGAACTTTCGCAACGTAACGACCAGGGTGACGGTGAGTGAGGCGCACTCAGTGGTCAGCAAATAGACGGCACTGATGCACACATACTGGGTAACCACATTGCACAGCAGATAGAATATCATAAGCGGGAACTTCCATTCCAAACCGATGGCACCCAACAGTGGTACCGGGACCGTTTCGGAGGACAGGGCAATGCCAAAATGCTGGACAATGTTGCCGGCCATGATGAGGAAGCCCGGCAGTGGCAGCATATGTGTATAGAAGAGTGCCTCGTTGGGATGCTTTCCATATCGCTTGTAGATCACCTCCTGATGGATGCCCATGTAGGCGGTAACCAGCAGGGCGATCGTCAACAGGGCAATGCCCACCGACCACCAGAAGAAGTCCGAATATGAGGTCTCCACCCGCAGTGAGTGGTGGGTGTTGTCCTTGACATCGCCGCTGGAGACTAGCGTACACAGGATAATACCAGCTGTGATCATCGCCACAGAGCTGTACTGCCGCAGATTGTAGCGTTTCTTCAGCAATATAATCCCCATTATCATGTTGGCCATCAGCGATCCACTGCGAAAGATCATGTGCAGCGGCATTGGTATGTTGAAGTTGAAGGCATAGTTATTGCAGACATTCGCCCCAAAGAATAACAGCACCAGTATCACATAGTCCTTCAGAGCGATGTTCGGCTTCACCGTAAAGAACTTGGACGTAAAGACGAGGCCCTCCAGGGCGATAAAGAGGAACTGGGCGAATGTTATCAGATTGCCAGCACCCGGATCGATCTGGATGATTAGCTCTAGGAACACAACGTTGCTGCAACATCCCACAAAGACAAAGACCATGCCCAGCAGGGCTTTCAGGTTAACGGCCATCGGACTCAGACTCCGACTCAGACGGTCTCTGGAAGCAAAAAGATCATGTCAATATTAGTCAAGTGGCACATTTTTTTTTTGCTATGAGGTAATACAGTATCTCAGTAGCTCAGTAAAAACACCAAATATTCTTTGACCCAGATGTGTGACGTTCATAAAGCATATAAAGTAAGATGTGTGCCAAATGTTAGCTATTGAAGTAAGTACGGAATTTATGATAACTGTTGCTTTTAACTAAAAAGATAGTTAGTGACCAGCTAGTAGTATTATTACTTTGCATTCTACACATTCTAGAGGTTATAGGTCTTGTTTAGTGATCTTGATATTTTGATTTAGAAAATAACCATAACTCCCACTGTCTTTTAGAAGCTCTTTCAGCCTTTGAGGTTTACTGTGAAACGCCGAAACCGCTTGAGAATTATAGCTTATGAGGTCAAGATCACCAAAATGATTTTTTAACTTCCTGTCATAGTTTTAAACCAAATTATAGGCTATTTAAGTTGTTATTGTGACTGTTTTATTGAAAATTCATAGATAGTGGCAAAGATCGCTGTTTATTTCACAATCTTTTGGAATTTTTAACAATTTCAAGGTCTATTTTAACTTTTATTTAAAGAGATAGTCAGTGACGAGCTATCATAGTGCTATTTGGGTATTATGGTGGGAAAAATAGTATTATTACTTTGCATTCTACACATTCTATATGGTTATAGGTCTTGTTTAGTGATCTTGATATTTTGATTTAGAAAATAACCATAACTCCCACTGTCTTTTAGCGCTTTCAGCCTTTGAGGTTTACTGTGAAACGCCAAAACCGCTTGAGAATTATAGCTTATGAGGCCTAGATCACCAAAGACATTCAAATGATTATTTAACTTCCTGTTATAGTTTTAAACCAAATTATAGGCTATTTAAGTTAAAAATTCTTAGATCGTGGCAAAGATCGCTCAGGTTATTTCACAATCTTTAGTATTTTTAACAATTTCAAGGTCAACTTTTAACTCAAATAGTTGTTGGCCAGTCTGGATGATCTGTGATTCGATGATCACTGAACTCCCTATCGAACCTGTGAGGAATACCTACGATCACCATTAAAAGGCAAGTATTCCGATAAGAAGCTACCGATTGGTGGTGTTTTATGGCTGGGATAGATCACTTACCTTGAAAAGAATTAGGCTAGTATCTCCGGTTCCGACTCCGTGTAGCTACAGTCTTTTGGCGATCGCTTTGTTTTCTGTTTGTCATCGTTATAATACAAGATTGATTATATCAGTTGTGACTATGTAAATCATTGAGACCTCAAAGCACGCTCCCACCCACACACTCACACACAGAACTAACCTGCTGCTATTTAATTAGCTCGCTCTCCCAATTCTCTCCAACACATTTGTTCTTTGGCGGCGACCTTCACAGCCTTCTTATAATGTTTGTTGTTTTTGTTGAAGTCTCCTTGGTTTCGACATCGGCTGCTGCTGCTGATGCTAGTGGTTCTCTTTCTGCTTCAGCATTTATAACTGCTGTTGTGGTTAGGTGTTGTGCGAGGTGAGCCTCAATTAACTTTTAACATCGTGCGATTAGAATCGTAGCTGTTGCCTCTATCTCTACTTGTTGTTGTTTGTGTTTTTAGAACCAATAACAGCTGCACGGCGGTGTGACCAGCTGTTGGCGAGCGCCAAAAGCACAAAAGCTTTTGCAAGCTTACAGTCGATAACACGTCTATCGAAAGCTTTTTCATTTTAATTTTGAATTTTAAATTCAATTTCTGTTTAACCGGTTCAAATAAAGTAACAAAATATATAAAATACATAAAACTTTTACTTTTTAATACATAGTCTTATTATTTTGTTAAATAATTAAATATAAATAATTGTAAAATAACTGTAAATAAATAAAACTAACGAGACCCCATTAATGAATAATTATCTTTCGTGAATTTAATTTCACTGAACCCTCGAGGAGTGCATACAAGCATTTTGAATGTCGTAAAGGCCACCTTGATAAATGTGGTTTATGATCAGCGGAGTGATAACAGAGATCAGCCGCCTTCTAATCTGTCAAATGCCTAATTTATTGGCAACGCCAGTGTCCCATAAACTCATCCGTCTTTATGAATGCTATTTCGGTTTGAATTGTTATTCTCCGAATATTTTTGGTCGCTTTTTGTCTTCGTGGTTGGCCAAAATCGTTACGGGATGGCAGTTAGTTTTCGGCCACGTTTAGGCCATGATGGCTATCAATGTTCTTGTCCTTTTGCTTATTGCCTTTTTGGGCCAATCGCATCAGGTAGATTTTCCCCTCAAGTACAGGCTTACTAGGCGTATACTTAATATTCTACTACATATCACGTATACGCCTAGTAGAACCCGCCATTGTATTTAATTTTGAATATAATTAAAATAACTCTATTCTTTTCCCATACAGCGCTCTCAGCCCAGTGATGCTACATATTACGCCGGAGTTGTGGAGCATATGGGGGCACCGGCTAGTATCACATCCCCCAGGGATCGTACCACCTACATCTCGACCGAATTTCAAAGGATTATTGCCTCGGATGAGGCCAAGGACTTGGATATCATTGTATTCCCGGAGCATGTGACCAACTACAAGGAGACGGCCTCTTTTGTACCACACGGTGGCCAGAATGTGACGCCCTGCTACCAAACGGACTACGATCTCCTGCTGATCGAGATGTCCTGCGCCGCTCGGGCCACCGGCATCTACGTGGTGATCAACTTAATTGAAAAGGAGATTTGCGCCAATGGCAGTGGATCGGATACCTATGATCCGTGTCCGGCTCAGGGTTTCCGTTTCTTCAACACCAATGTGGTCTTCGATCGGAGTGGCAGAGTGATATCTCGCTACCGGAAGACCCATTTGTGGCGCCACGAATACAATTCCAGGTCTGTGCTCCGCCAGCCGGATGTTTCCACATTCGCTACGGATTTCGGTGTGACCTTCGGTCACTTCATTTGCTTCGATATGCTGTTCTACGAACCGGCCATGGTTCTGGTGATGGATCTCAACATCACGGATATTATCTATCCGACGTATTGGTTCTCGGAGCTGCCCTTCCTCACGGCCCTCCAGTTGCAGGAGGGTTGGTCCTTCGGGAACAACGTCAATCTCCTGGCGGCGGATGCCAGTGATCCGGCGGGCAAGACAACCGGATTCGGTATCTATGCCGGACGATTGGGACGCCTGCAGGCGGAGATCTTCGCCCAGCCGACGACACGATTGCTGAAAGCCCGTGTCCCCAAGAAGGATCGAGTCCAGCAACTGGGCGACCAGGTGGAGGAGCTATTCACCCCCCGACTGATCACTCCACGGCTGACCGGAGTGGACACCTATCGGGACTATAATGTTGATATTTTCGAGACCGTACTTTTGGAGCCGGACTTCCTGGAGGTGTCACAACGCCTGTGTCACGGCACTTTCTGTTGTGATTTCTCGGCGAAGAGGGCTCTGACTCCGGGCGACATAACCGCTGACCTCTTGACCTATCGCTATCGTATCGCCGCCTATTCGGGCGATGAGACGACCGTTATCCGTGTGGATCGTTCCGAGCAGGCGGTCTGTGCCATTATTGCCTGCAAGGACGCTAGTCTTCTCAGCTGTGGCTCCATATTTCCGGCATCCGGCGGTCAAGTCGCCAATAAACATTACTTTACGGAGATCAAGATCAGCGCCAGTTTTCCGGCCGCTCCGCGCGGTCGTCGCCTCATCATGCCCAGCACTCTGGATGGCAGCTTCAAGCCCATCGCCGTCTCCAAGTTCGATTGGTCGGAGTCGCCGGCTCCGGCTGCCAAAAATCCGGACAAGGAAGCCCGGATCAGCTTGGATCTGATTCGGCCGCAAAACGACCTGCTGACCTTTGCCATTTGGGCCAATTACTACACGGACCTGCCCAGTACCCACAACTTGGATCACATGCAACCAACAACAGAGGGCGCTGTTGTGCCGACCCCGACCTCAGGGGCGCCATCTATGGCCTGGAATTCACTCACTTCACTTTTGGTTCTAATAAGTCTAATTTTTCAATTTTAAATAGATAATTTTTAAAAAATATATTTTTTTTTCCAGCAAACTTTATACATAATAATATTGTTTTTTTTACTGGTTTTATTAGTTTTCTTAAAATAAAATTAATTTTGGCGCCAAATTCAAAAGGATAAGATTTTTGACATTTTGTTGGAAAATTGTAGTCTCCAGGTGAATTTTTGAATGAATCGACGGTTAGAAGGCCGCCAACTGGCAAATGCCACATGCCACATGCCACTTGCCACTTGCCATCAGCCATCAACCACCCACACGCCCACTCCAAGCGACCTTGTGGAGAGTTGCTTCCAGCGTCGGCGCAGTGGGGCGGGATTGGAAGGACGCTGCCAGCGTCGCGGTGCGTTGTTTGCATTTCCAACAGGTAGCGCTGACGGCGTCGCTGCCCATGCAACAGTGGCCGCCGTTTATAATGAGCCAAGGACGAGGACGAGGAGGAGAAGGGTGGTTGGGTGGTTGGGTGATGGGTGGTCCATCAGGGGGGTGTCCTGTTTTTTTTTTTGGCTCGGCAGACTCGGTGGCAATGACAATGAGGCAGCGACTCCCAAGATGAAGCGACCGCCGCAGCATCTCCTGCAGCTGGACAGGATTCACGCTGTGACTTTCCGTGCGATTTAACATCATTTGCTTGCCACCAACCCACCGCCCCTCCACCTCCACCTCATCCTTGATCCTTGATTTTTTTTTGTAATAAGAAAAATAAAAGAAGGAAACAAAAAAGTTCAAGCTTAAAAAAAAGACCGGAATAGATGTCCTTGAAGAGCAACTTTTGCCAGTGTCCAGTTGGGGGTGAAAAATAAAAAATTAACTAGTTAAAGTTTCATTAATTAAAAACATGATATTCAGGGCTTTCGCTCTTAATATTCAAAAGTTTAAAATTAATAACAAAAATTAAGTTTTCCAACTATAATTTGGAAAGTTTTTTTTCTTTTCTTTAAATATTTCTATAGCTCTCTTGTTATTGTTCAAAAGATTTTATTTAAGGAAATAACACAGGCCAACAGTAAAAAATCTCCACGCATAATTTTACCTGCTCCATAATCTTTAGGCTCCCCTGAACCAAAGTCCAGAACAAACATAGGTTCTATCACCCACAGTTTCCGCGGTACACCTAAGAGAAGAAATTGATCAAATTTTACCATATATTGAATTATGTAGGCCGTGTAATGGCGATGACCATCATTGTTTCTAGTACATATCATTTTTGAAATGTATGTGTACCAACTAAAATTAAAAAATGGTATCTAGCAGTTACCATATCTTTGGAATACGCATCCAAAGTTGAAATCTCCGATTTTCTACATTAAATTTTGGTCTTCTATGATTTTTTCCCAAACATTTTTCTATGGAAGATTTTTATTTTCTTATTGAAATCAGTAGATCTTACCATATTTTAATTTTGGATTCAAGGAAAAACTCGAAATAATTTTATTGAATTTATTATAGGTGGTTAAACAATATTTTCGTCAATTAAATTGGAGTTTTTAATCTCATATTTTCAAAAAGTCATGGCT
>JAJJHT010013195.1:650278-660980 GCA_021223865.1 Drosophila pandora | reverse complement strand
AAACCAAAAAAAAAAGAAGAAAGAAATATTTATTTAAAACTCTTAACTTTTAGCTAAAATAAATTACTTTCTTCTTTAAAAAAAATGGCTCCAAAATTATTTAAAAATCTTAAGAAGCCCTCTCTCTTTAAAAACCATTAAAATAGCATTTTTTCTATAATTTTTTCCTCTCAGTGTATAAATTGGTTAGGGACTCCTTGCGGAAATAATTGCCCAACCCAAGAGTGGGTTGTAGACACTAAGTCTCCTTCTCTTTGTGGCGCAACAGCTGCTGGCTGCTGTAATTTGGCAATGCCAACTGCCATGCCACGCCCACTTGCTACCAGACCCTGCACCATCCCCCGCCAGTTCTCTATCTAATTGCGTCTCTCGGTCTGTGGCTTCCGCCAGCTTCTGGTGAGGAATTCTTCATTCTCATTCATTCTTGGAAATGAAATTTACATTTTTGACTTCATTTAACTTTGGCAACTCGTGAGTGGTGGCTGAGCTGGTGGCTGGTTGAGTGTTGCATGCTTTGTGGCATGCTGACATATGCCAATTGACTTGCCACTTGGTAATTTAATATGTGTGCCTTTGGTCCCGCTACTCCTCCTTATTCTATTTTTTTCTTCGTAATTTTCATCCCAATATTTGGCCTGAAGCTTTTTCTTTTTTAGCCAAACTGCCAAGGACATCCGAGCCATTGTTCATTCATTCTTGTCACAAAAATGGACAGCAGGGAGGAGGGGGGAGGTGGTGGAAGGTAGATGAGGTGGGTGGGTTAGACCACCCAGACCTGATTGGGTGGGTGGTGTGGTGTGGCTTTTGGGCGGCAAATCAAAGTGAACATTTCACTTGGCCGGGACCAGCGCGGTGCCATTGTCCGAATGGCCTTATGCAACTTTAATTGAATTGCACGCTAAGCCAGAGGGCCATACACTGCAAGAAATGCCCATGACTCACCTCCCCCACATGCCTCAGAAATTTTGGAAGTTTAAATTGGGAATTTTTAAGTGATTTTCGAAGACATTTCACTGGCTTATTTTTCCAATTTTCCACAATTTTTGCAAATACCTTTAAATCCTCTTAGCCATAAATTACTTTCTTTTTTGGCAGGACTCTCGCAGGACACTTTTTAAGCTCCTTTCGAGATTTCTTGCTGTGTGAACAAGGACATTGTCGATTTGTTGACAGGCCGAGGCGAAGAAATTCTCATTAGATTTATTGATTGCCAAACACCGGACAGGACTAATACCTATTCGTGGGCAGAGTGTTTTATGGTTTTTGAGGTTTATTTCAATTCCACACTTTATAATTAGCATTTAGAAAGAATATTTATAATTAAATCAGAAGAGCAAAGACCATTTAAAATGCAAAACCCGACCATCTCCGCATTAGATTGCAATTAAATTCCCATTTATTTGCCAAAAAAAAATATAAAAATGCAAACACAAATGCCAAAATCCCCTGAGGTGGCAAATTTTGTCAACACTCTTGTGGCCAGCATGGCGTATACGTGATATGGCAATTGGTTAATTATCGATTTTATTCGATTGTCGGGCTTTGTTGGCTTAGCACCTTCCATGACAGCTCTGTCGGAAGTGAAAAGTTAAAGGACTTGGATATTAAGGAGATACATTGCTCTGGAAATGTTAAAAGTTACTGTTTCAAGCTTCTGAATTATTATATATCGACTAATTATCGTTTTGATTCGATTGTCAGGTTTTGTTGGCTTTGCATAAAAGGTATGATGGCTTCAACAAGAAAGTGTAAAGTATATTTTGAGAACTGAGATATTTAAGAGAGACATTTCTCTAAAAATATTGAAAATGAATAAAGTGGTCGATTAATTATCGATTTTATTCGATTATCTGGCATTTTAAGCTTAGCACTTGAATATGACTTTGATATTCAGGAAAGACATAAATAAGGAATAAATTAGAAAATGAAATTGGAAAGAAATTATTAGAAATAAACGTATTTCATTTTGGATTCATTATTAATTTCAATTATAATCGATTTTATTCGAAAGTTATGCTTTTTCAGCCTAACACCGTGTATGGCAGCTCAATAGGAAATGAAAATCTTGAAATTATTTTATTTATCGATTATATATCGATTTCAATCAATTCTGTGAATATGTCAAGGGAGTATGAAGATTAACCGAGAATTTAGAAATTAAAGAGAGATATTTCTATGGAAATGAAATGAAATGAATGAAATTTCTTTTAAATTCTGGATTCATTATTATTATTATTGTAGGGTTTTTTTTATTTTAGCACTTTCTATGACAGCTTCCTACAGAAAGTGTAAAAAATATTTAAAAGACTAAGGTATTAGCGAGAGACATTTTTGTGGAAATATTCGAAATGAAATGTGATGTCTTTCGTGTTAAGCTCCTGCATTCCTGAATTCCTAAACACACACAAAGACAAGCTCCTCTTCTGTATATATGTATTTATCTATATACATGTCCTGTCTGAGTATATAATCCGATTCAACATGTTTTTTTGCTTTTAAATAAAACATTTCCATCACAGGTTTACACAAAAAGCTTCCAAACAGATGTGCAAGTTTGTTTAAGGCCAGGGACGATGGTGTATTGTTTTTGTTGTTCTATCTTTCACCTTTGCCCTAGCAACAACAACAACAACAATAATAACAATGAAATAACAACAATAACTAGTCCAAGATCCCCCTAACACCCCCTCCAAGAGCTAACCCCAGGCATTAATTACAACGTTCGCCTGTCATGGCAGCTCTACAATTGGCCATTGTCTTGGCCAGATTTAGATTCTGATTCAGGATTCTAGGAGTGAAAAGGACCTGGACCGAGATCCAATGGCCAGGTGGCCACTCTGCTGTTCTGCTGCTCTGCTGCAGGACCATCCAAAGGATCCAAGGAGGCAGCAGCAGTCGAAGGAAGCGATACCAGTACCAGACTCGTCCTTTGTTCTCCCAAACAATTGCAACTGCGCTGAGTGCCTGCCAAACTGCCGGAAGTTAGCTTCTGCACTGGGAATATATTTTTTTTAAGGGTTTTCAGGATTATTATTTTTTAAAGAAA
This sequence comes from Drosophila pandora, assembly GCA_021223865.1. Lineage (NCBI taxonomy): Eukaryota > Metazoa > Arthropoda > Insecta > Diptera > Drosophilidae > Drosophila > Drosophila pandora. Next base: position 657,934 of record JAJJHT010013195.1, on the reverse strand, counting down.
ATAAATAGAAATATTTATTTAATATTTAAGATGGGAGAAATAATTATTTTTGACAATTTTTTAAGGCCTTAATTTAATTAAAAATATTAAAATTATAATTTTTATTTTATTTCTATTTTAAATCCTAGATCAAATTTTGTATTTCAAAGTGTAACCTTTAGACCTGGCCCTTGTTGTCTGTTTGGAGCCGTCCTTTGGTCCTTCCGTCTTTAGTTTGTTAGCCACCATTGTTTGGCCTAAACTGCTGTTGTCTCTGTTGCCTTCGCCGTGTCATATCGTGTCTCCTGGCTGGTTGGCTGTTTGGCTGGTTTGTCTATTTGCCCGGTTGGCTGGACTGGACTGGACTGGACTGGCTGGCTGGCTGGCTGGGTTGGTGGACTGGCATTGTTGGCATTTGCGCTGCGGGGCTCGGCTAAATTGATAAATGCACCTGGCTAACTGGCTATGCCCCCCTGGCTAACCCACTCTCTTCAGACCACGTTTCACCTTGTGCCTTGGGCCATTTGTGCCATTGATTTGATTGCTGGCTGCGATCATCTAATTGATGCGATGTCCTCACAGCTTGCGAATTCCCCGGACGGAGTGTCCGGTCGAAAGTGAGACTCTTCCGTTTATACTACATGTTGGTGGAATGTGCGATTGTTGGCCAATTAATTAGTGGCCATTGACACGCCACTTGGGGCTTCAAAGGCCAATTATTTAATTAATTTTTATGGCTCTTGGCTGGCAGTTTTCTTCTTCAAATTTATATTTAAATAAAAAACTTATTTAACAAATAATTCTGAACTAAATCCTGATTCTTTGATGTCCTTTTCTTAAACCAAACCATTTCTCAAATAAATCTTTAAAAATTGAACAAAACCTTGGAGTCAAATCGTGAGATCCTTCAGTTGGATAGCTCCTTCGATTCAATCCAATCACGGATTGCCTTACCTTTCACATGCTTCATTTTGGGGCAAGAACTGTGAGCGTGCAACCGACAGGACATGGCCTTGAGTTTGCCATGGTATCATGGCACTTCCACCTCCCCCTTCCCAAAAACATACCTCCCCAAAGCCAGTTGCATCAACAGATGGGCAACCTTTTGCAGCCCGCATATCCCCACAAGTGTTGCCTATTTTACGGAGCGCGACACGGCCAACTTGCTCCGAAAAGGGGGGCTGGCAGGGTGGGGTAAGTGTTGTAGAGAATCGAGAGGCTTACCAGGAGGAGGGGCTACCATGTGGCAGGGCTCTTGATGTTGTCAGTTGGCTTAGAAACGTTGCCGAGCACTGAGAAATGCATAAAAGGACAAAAGGACGCGGAGCACGAGGAAGCGGGCCAAAGGCAGTTGTGATCCAACCCGGTCCACCCTACCCCCCACTCCGTCCATATGCGCCCATGTGTGTACTCCCCACCAAACACCCCCAAAAAGGGGGTCTGCTACAAAGCAATGCCAACTGAACACCTGAACTAATGCAACTGGCACAAGGGCACTGAGAGAAAATCCAGAAAAATATGTCTAGCTAAAATTAATTTAAAATTTATAGAAACATAAAAAGAGGTTTAGTTTTAAAGCTTGTAAAAAATATAAACTTAAAAACTATCTTTGATTTAATTAATTTCAAACAAAACTTTAATTAAAAATGTTATTTAAGATATCTGCTACTAAAAGAGTATTTTTTATTTTTCTTCTTGAAAAATATATTAACTAACTCTAAAAACTCAAATAACAATTGAAGAACTTAATTGTTTGGCTATATTCCAAAAAAATACTGAATAATACTAAAGAATATACTGCACTATAAGATACCCTGTACTTACGGTGTGTTTTTCTTTTATGCCTTAAACCTAAAAGCATAAATACTAAGCATTTTATTTCGTATACGATACCTGGTACTCATAGTTTATAATTACAATATAATTTCTTTTTAAAAATCATGAACTTTTAAACAGTTTTTATAAGAAACTAACTAACTTAAACATAAAATATTAATATCCAAAACCTACAAAATGCCTTGGTCTTCAAAATTATCTGAAATCAAAAGTATTACTTTTATATTAATCTTTTTAAAAATCCTCAAAAAATTCACAAAAGTCTGGCAATTTTCAAGGCCATCAAATAATGCCTAATAATTTCCTAATCCCAAAAAAACAATTTTAATTTCAAGTGCTTAAATTTTGCTTTCGATTGTTCTTGGTAGAGCACATTCATGCTTTGCTTTCGTGCTTTTGTGCTTTACTTTTGCTTTTTTGGCACACCTGGGTGGATGCTTTTTGGAAGCACTCTGCGCACTTTGGCGTCTTTAATGAAGGCATTTAGCAATACGAACCTCAAAGAAAAACAACCAAAAAATCGAGGTAGAAAGTAAAATTTCTATCGAAATGCTGTCATTGCACTTGACCTTGGACATTTGCTTGCTTTTTGTAGAAAAGTGCAGGGAAAGCTAAAAGCTTCAAGTGGTTTTCTTATTTTTACCTTCACAATCGCGGAAAGTCATTTAAAATTATTTAAAGATAAGGTTTTTGGGAAAGAAATTAAAAAGGAAATTACTATAAGTACCGGATATTATATAGTTCTATCATATAGATAAATTTTTTAGTATTTTGTATGCTTTTAATCAGAAGTGTTAGTTCTTGATCTGTTATTAGGTTTCAGTAAGTGTTGTTTAAAGAATAAATGGAATTAAAACACTTTGAGTACCGGGTATCGTATAGTAGAATATATTATTTAATGTTTTTCAGTATTTTTTAGAGTATAATTTTTCAAAAAAGGAAAAAAGCAATTACTTTTAGTAAAGGTTATCATATATTTTAGTATCTTATAGTATATTCTTTAGTATATTCTTATGATTTTTGAGTTAAATCTTCAATGAAGTGGAAATAAAACACTATGATTACAGGATATGGTACAATTGAGTATATTCTATAGTATTAGTATTATTGATTTTTTATTTGAGTATTGGTGATTATAGTTTTGCAATAAAACATAGTTTTGCATTTTTCAGTATTTTTTTTTTAAATTAAAAAGTATACTTCTTCAATAAATAATACAAGAAAGCACTTTGAGTACAGGGTATCATATATTATAACATCTTGAAGTATATTCGTTAGTAGAAACTTTTTTTGATTGAGTTACGTTTTTGAAAAAGAAGAAATAAAACTATTTTGGTACTAGAAGTACCGTGTATCGTATAGTTGAGAACGTTCTTCGTCTTATTTGTATTTAGAATTTAGTGTTATTGATTTCTCAGTTGCAGAAATCAAGCCACTAAAAGTACCAGGTATCGTATAGTTGAGGAGACTCCTTAGTATTTTCGTCCGCTCTCAAACAAATAACTTGAAAACTCTTTTCCCCACTTGACAGGAAAAGAGAGTGTGAAAATAAGAAATGAATGCATTAAACCACAAAATGCGAAGCATAACTTTTCCGAGAACGGAGGCCCCCAAGGAACCAAAGAAACTTTTTTAAATGATTCCCAGGAACAAGGAGCTGGAGCGGGAAACAAAAAACGAATTTCGAGTTGAAAATCATAGAGGAAGCAGACCTAGCTGGAGGAGGTCCTTGAAGGACCTGCCGATGGGCATGCGTAACTCTAGAAGGACAATGCTTTTTTTTCGCCTGACAGTTGGCAAATGGCCCGTGGCTATTGTGATCCTTCCAAAGTTCCCATTTCCTTTATCTCCAGACCCTCCCGGCCCTCAGAACGCCGCTAATTGGTTTCAAAACCCGAGGCAGAGGAGCCTGAAATGACAACTGTCCGACAAAACAGCTTAATTATATTTCAAGTTTTTTGGCCGAGTTTTTTTTTCGGGCCAACAAGGAGAACAGAAGTTTCCAGTCAGCCAGGTTAATTAATTTTTCCCGGCACCGTCGAGACGACAGGTGGCTAAGTTTTCATTCAATCAAGTTTATGCCGAGAATAAAACTTTGAACTTGAAGTTTTAGCCATTTTCCTTAGCCTCGTCCTTAGCTTCAGCCTCAACCTTAGTCTCAGTCTCATCCTCATCCTCAGCCCTTGGCCACCGCCACCGACAAAAATAATGCCAATGCCATTGGCAGTCAGCGTTTTTAATTAGCCTAATTAATTTTTGGCACAAAAACCCAGAAAACCAGACGAGAGCCAAAAACTTTTACTCAACTGATGTTGTGGATGCTTTACTGTTTGGTGGGTGGTTGGCTGCTTTAAGGGGGGGATGTGCTTCGCAAAAAAAAAGACCAAAGTGCAGCCGGAAAAGTTTGAAGCAGCTTGCCAAGATTTCTGATTCGGTGCGTAGTTTCATAAATTTCTACCAAAGCGGCGGTATAACAGTTGAGTGGCTGCCAAACAACAGGTTATGGTGGTGCCAGTGGTGCTAGTGGTGCGGTGGTGCGGCGGTGCTAGTATGCCACACAGTCACGTTCTCCTCCAACGGGACCGACTTTACATAAGCCCAGTTTTAAAACAGACTTAATTGGCTTTTTGGGGAGAATGCATTAAGAGTAGTTGGTAAAAGTTAAAAATAGTAATTACTAAAAATAAATAGTTCTGGCTCTAGATTTTAAGCTTAAAATGTGTTTTAAGTGTTTACAAAGCTCCATCAGAAATTAATGGAGAATGGGGAGTTAGTTTTTGAAAGTTGGCCTTTTTACAAAAATTATTTATCTTTATGGTTATTGAACCACTTTTGGTAATGATTTTTATACATTTTTTGAAGAAACTATTTAAGAGCATAATAATAATTCTATTAAAGTGTAAACAACCTANAGCAGCTTGCCAAGATTTCTGATTCGGTGCGTAGTTTCATAAATTTCTACCAAAGCGGCGGTATAACAGTTGAGTGGCTGCCAAACAACAGGTTATGGTGGTGCCAGTGGTGCTAGTGGTGCGGTGGTGCGGCGGTGCTAGTATGCCACACAGTCACGTTCTCCTCCAACGGGACCGACTTTACATAAGCCCAGTTTTAAAACAGACTTAATTGGCTTTTTGGGGAGAATGCATTAAGAGTAGTTGGTAAAAGTTAAAAATAGTAATTGCTAAAAATAAATAGTTCTGGCTCTAGATTTTAAGCTTAAAATGTGTTTTAAGTGTTTACAAAGCGCCATCAGAAATTAATGGACAAAAGGGAGTTCGTTTTTGAAAGTTGGCCTTTTTACAAAAGTTATTTATCTTTATGGTTATTGACCCACTTTTGTTAATGATTTTTATACATTTTTTGAAGAAACTATTTAAGAGCAACTTATGTAGTTATTTCTAGCATCCGGATATTTCTGACACTTTTCTAACCTTAATGTCACTCTTAATGTGCCCGTTTCTGTTTTCTAAGCGATAATACCTTAAAGCGTTTATACTTGATACTAGATTGCACTTAAATACTAAATACTTGCAATAATTACAAAAATTGTAATTAAAATTAACTTTAAAGAGAATTCTATGTCAATTTTTCTAATTCTATGTCAAAATTTTATTAAATGGAGTCATAAAGCCTACAACACTCCAAGTAAATTGTCTTTTCTAGCCCTTTAACTCCTAAAATTGTATCTTAAATAATATTTTACATTTATTTTGGCTCCCATAGTAAACCCCATTTTAAATCAAACAAGTTTTAAAGTTTCCATATTTTTTTATTAACCAAACTTTATAAAATAATTAAGGAAACTCATATCCCCACAAATACCTCCTTGAAACGACCATTATATATGCGAAACTAAAGCCCAAAATACTGTTTCAGACTCGATTTAATAAACATAAGTTTGGAGGCAGATGGTCAGCTGCTAACTGGCCAATTTCGGGCCAATTGGCCGACTAACCAAATGGCCAGCAGAGCGCCGGAAGTACGGAGGCGGGCTGACAAACCCGTTTAGGAACCATGCCAGTCCAAACTGAAACCGAAAACTAAACGGAACAGGACAGAGGAAGGCCATGGAAGGCCATGGAGGGCCATCCATGGTGGGTCCAGGAAGTCCAGGAAGGAAGGACGGACGGAAGTGTGTAATTTAAGCTGCGGGCGGGAGGGGCAGAGGGGCGGCTCGCCCTATGTGGGCGTGGCAGGAGCTGGTCGGGAGGCAGAACAGGAGCCGCAGGATGAAGCAAATCAGGAAGCTTGCAAAACCAAAAATGCAACAAGCATTCGACTAACAAAAGGTTCAGTTCAGGTCAGAGGTTATGGGTGAGTGGGGGAGAGGAGGACCACCAGGACTACTGGCAGGACATGAATCAGGAGCAAACTTTAACGAATCCAACCACTGGCAAGTGTCACAGGTGGTACGGTCTATTGCGAGCCATTTTGAGGATTCATTCATGAGCAAATATGCCACTACACTAGGAGAAAAGTATGGGAAATAAAAATAGAATTATTTTAAAATTAAAAAGGAAGGAAATATGATGTATATGTCTGTTATATGTCAAGTAATAGTCCTTAAATAGTTTTAATTTTAAGCTAAAAAGTCTCTCTTATTTTTTTTCATTTTATAGATATGATTGTATCAGTGCCAAATATGCAAAATGGCCAAATGCACTTAGCCAACACGACTGCTCTTAGCCAGAGTTGTTGGCCATTGTTGTCGGCCACTCGGACTGGTCGAGTCGGGGAGGAGTTGCACATAAATCGGTTGGCCAAGTTGTGAGCTCAAAGAGCCGAAAAATGACATCTAATGTTCATCTAACTTGAATCACTTGAAAAAAAAAAATATACAAAATAGATGGGAATAGAAAGTAGGCCAGGAGCAAGAGAAGCTAAACAAAACATTTATGGGTTTGGAGACAGAAAAAAGTGAGGCAGCTTTGGCAGCAACTCAAGTGGCCATAATGGCATAGACGATGTACAGGAAGCTGTTGTTGTTGTTGCTGTTGTTGTTTGTGGCATAGAGGCAGGGAATGGGAGGAGGTGGTTGGGTGGAAGTGTCGCAGGAAACAGGAAGTGCGGCAGATAGCAGAGCAAAAGTTGGCTTCGACCCAGTTGGAGGACAACGACACGACACGCCACAACACATCATCATCATCATCATCATTCTTGCCACACCATAGCCAGCCACCTTGCCACCTTGCCACCAACAATCCCCTTTCATCATCATCATTATTACTATTTCTTTTTTTTAATCTTAAACTCAATTTATAGAATCGTCATCTGGTTCCTTAATTATGTGCTCATTAGAGGAGCGGCACAAACGACACAACTTGCCGCATTTTGTGGCACGATCCCCATCTGCCTGCACCTTATGCCCGTTCAATTGAAGGCATTTTCATTTCATTTGAATTCATTTCATTCCATTTGATTTCATTGCATTGCCATTGCCATTCGCAATTCGCAATTCGCATTTCAATTCGCTGGCTGCTGAACTCGCCAGCGCCATCGCCAGCGCCATCGCCGAACACTGCACTGACAAATTTCTTAATTGCAAGGCAGCTCTTTGGAATGCCTTTTCATTTCGGCCCCAAAACGCAAACAGAAAGATTGAAAGCAGCACAAAAAAGCAGGGGGGTTCCTCAACTGTGATTGATGGTCGACTTTTGAATACCCTACGCTAGGGGGGGGCTTTACTTTTTTACTCAGTTTACTCAGTCAGTTGAGGGTTTAAAATTAAAAATTATTTTGTAAAAAGGTATATTATTTTTCTTTAAAAAAACATACTAAAAATGGTATCAGGTTTAATGCGGACATACGGACACACGGACAGGCGGACAACGTATAATATAA
>JAJJHT010013195.1:637408-649849 GCA_021223865.1 Drosophila pandora | reverse complement strand
GTATAATATAATTATAATTATATTATTTGTCTAGAAAACATAACTTTTTTGTTATAAATAATAGTTTAAAAATAAATTGGAATAAAATATAAATATTTTTACAACAATTATTCAAGTTTAAATAACAATAATTCAGCGGACAAACGGACAGGCGGACAAAGTAGTATATTTTATCAAGATTTATACCAAAAAGTTATACTTTTTTGTAGAAAAACAATACTATTATATAATAGTTTTAAGACCAACAACTAAGTTCCATAAACTACACAAAATTCTTCTAGTTTAAATCTAAAGAAACTAACGGACAAGCGGACAGGCGGACAAAGTACAATCTATTATTACTATTTAGGAACTTTAAAAATAAAACTAAAAATGGTTTTGCTCCCAAAGAAACTTAACAAAACTAAACAAAACAAAAACATCCTTGAAATTATGAGAGAAACTAACGGACAAGCGGACAGAAGGACAGACGGACACTGTCTGATATATAATTTATGGATTCTGTTGAGCTAAAATTTCCACTTGAACCTCCCGAGCAGGGTATCGCAAAAAAGAAAGAGTCTTGGAGGGATGAAAATGGGCCAAAAAAAATTATAAAAAAAAAATAGAAGGGGGGGATGGATGGCAAAAAAAAATGGATGGCATTGCTGAGAGAAATCAGGCCAGCCGAGCGTGGGATCTGTTCAAAAACTGGCGAGGTGGATGGGAAATGCTAAATGGACCAGGAGGCTATGATGAGGGGGGCAGAGAGGGGAGCTGCCACTTCCACTGCCACTGCCACAGCTACTGGTACTGGTACTGCCTAATGGCCGCTGGCAAATGCAAAAAGGCTGTGCTGTCCGCTTCTGCTTCTGTTGCAAGTTGGTTGTTGCAACCTTGAAGTTGCAGTAGGGACGGGGGCATCAACCGAAACAAAAACAACAAGAACAAGCAGCAGCCAAGTAGAATAAGAAGCAAAAAAAAAATTGAATTTAATTCAAATTGAGCTTGCCGCACCGAACAAAAGAAATGAGAATGTGCTTCTCGAGAATATCTTGGCATAGTTAGGAGGGACTACCAGTTCTGGCCATCCACCTTACTCTTTCTATGCCATTTAACCCCATCTCTTTCCATCTCATTTTGTGGCATGTGCTAAAATAGACAAGTTTATTGCCAGTTTGGGGCCTGGAGGCAAACAATGACGAGGCCAAAAGGGTAGACAAGTGCCTGGGCCATGTTCTCCAGCCACTGTTTCTGTTTCTGCTACTGTTTCTGCTACTGTTTCTGCTACTGTTTCTTGGCCGTTTCTACTGTTCTACTCTGGAAAAGGTCAAAAGTGTGGGGCTTGTATTTTGGCCCTTTTGTTTGGCCCCGGCCTACTCCCCCAAACCCCAAACCCCCAACCAGTCCAACTAGTCCACCCCAACCTCTATCATGTTTCTGAGACCCTGGCCTGACAGTTGTCATGTTGCGTACGAAGGTCTCAAGGTGAGCACCTCCAGTCTTGGCCAATTTTTAGTTTCAGCCAGTCTGGGCCAGCTCTCGCCCTGGCTTAGGGCTTTGTCATGTGTCGCCAGCAGTGGCAACTGTCACAAATTGGACACAAGTTGCAACACTGGCAACTGCCAACTAACAACTGGCAACTGGCAACTGATCCTGGTCTCAGGACACTGTCTTGGCTTGGCTTTTCAGTCTCTGAGTCTCTCTAAGCCAGTTGCCACTGAAATGGGGTTAACACTCCTCCTAACTAAGAGGCCCTCTTTAATGACTTTAAATTATTTTTATTTCGTCCTATTATATCGTACTTGTCTGGCCACAAGTGCATTTTGTCCTTCGGCAGGAGCTGCCACTTACTTATTCATTCGCATTCGGCTCAATTTGCGAATTTAACAGCCGCATTTTCTCGCCGCCTTTTCATTTGCCGGTCATTTCCTTTTACGAGCGCGGAAAAACTTTTCTCCACCACCCACTGGCCCATCCACTTTCTACAACCCACTAGCCCACCACCAATTTTATTTTTTTTTTTTTTGAGAAAGAAGAAAGCTTTCTTCTCCCGGGAACGGGCAATTAGGCAACTTTCTCAAGAGCCTCCCCCTCGACTTTCGGGCCTAATCAACACGCCAGCCTTGGCAGTAACTGGAATAAGATGGCCAAGTAAATTATTGGGCCATTTTCAAAGGTTGACGCCGACCTGGCGATGGCCAATTAAAAACCAACAATTTCCCTCAACTGACACAACGGGCCACATCACAAAAATAGGAATTAAATAAAAGGAAGGGGAGTTTTTTGTTCAAAGGGAATTGTTTTTTAAATACTCTTACGGGGTAGTATTAATTTTTCTGTTAAATTATATTCTTCAATTTTAGAGAAAAATATAGCTGAAATAAGATTCCTTATATGCCCTTAAAAATATCTAGAAAATAGTTTATTTTTTGGGATGCCATTAGAACCCATTACTAAAGTAATTCCCTAAAACCGAAGGTACTCTTTTTTTTCAGTTTACTGTCTTATTCTGGCTTGTAAATGATTTAATATATTTTTTAATTTAGTAAAAATATTGTATATATTTAGTATTTTGTATATTCTTGGTGGTTTTAATATAGTTTTTCAGGAATTGGAGATATCTGATGTATAGACTTGAAAACTGTAAGATATATGAACATATAAATTAAAGACAAGGCACTTGTTTATTTAAAAAGTACAGATAAAAAGAAAGATTAAGGAAGATTTCAAAGTATTTGTAATTCTATAGATTTACGTTTTTTAATATATTAATAAAATATACATCTCAAATATATAAAAACCTTGAAAACCTTCAAGCACCTTCTCCCAAGACTTCCACAGAACTAAGGTACCTCTCCGCCTTGAAATAAAAAAAATTTATTGAAAATTATCCAGAACAGACTGTGCTTGTATATACATATATATAAATCCATCAAGTATATATATAGGCCATTAGATATATCTAGATTCCAGATATGTATATTAATTTCAAGACCAAAGAGAGACAATCGCACCATTAACTGCCCTAGGACAGATGATTTCCTTAACAAACTTCACGGCGCACTCGAGATGCGAGGACTCCATTTTAAAGACATTACGGCCGTAGAGCTATAGTTGTCTGTGTGTGAGTGTGTGTGTGTGAGTATACGGATTTGTGGGGAGACTGTAGATGTATCTGTAGCTGTGCCTGTGTGTGTGTGGGTGGGAGTGGGTGTGCACCTTGAGTGCGAGTCGACACGTTTTCATTGTTTGATAAAATGAAATTTTATGGCACCCAGCACCGGGCAGGACACACAGGACACTGAGGATTGAGGACGCAGGACACAGGACACACGTTGCGACACAGATAAAAGGACACTGTGGGCAGGACCAGCGATGACCGAAAATTGAAACAGAGCGGCCATGAATTTCCCAGCCAAGACAATGGCCTCCACGTGCTCTCGAAGCTTCAACTTGAAAGTTGAACATTTTTTTGTTCCCTGTTTTCTGTTTTCGTATTTTTTTCGGTTTTTTCGGTTTTTTTGGTAAAAGTTTGGGGCTAGTTTCAGTCCCCAGACAAGGCAGACAAACAAACAAACAAACGAACAAACAAACCAAAACTGGAGTTGGAGTTTGAAGATAATTGAATGAAAATTCATTCGTGTGCTTTTCGATTTGTCGACGAGAAAGTTGCTTTTTCGAGAGAGGAAATATAAGAAAGGACTCATCCTTGCCCCAAAGGCTTTTTCTTCCTTCTTCCCTTTTTCTTTTCTTTTTTTTTGTAAAAGTATTTACATGTCTTTGTCATTTTGAAAATTTTTTTCAACAAATCGAATTAGAACTCTCGTGTTTCCTTATTTCTTTTTTTTGTTTATTTGTTTAATTTTTAACAAAATTCTGGGGTTGTCCCACCACCACTTTCTCTGCTTTCTCCGCATTCCCTGTGCAAGCCCGGCTTGGCTTTCCCTTTTTTTCTGTATTTTTTTTTTTTTGGCTCAACAAGTTGAAAACCCAAAGAATTTGCATAAAAATTCATGGGGCTTGCCTGAGGCGGCACTTTGCTAAGGATATTTATATGTATTGGTAGGTACATGTATCTGTATCTTTTTCTATAGTATCTGTATTGGAAGGTATAACCGGTTTAGGGGCTGCCCAACTAGACAGCGATTAGTGGGCCGCATATTCCCCAGAAGCATTAAATCACCATAATTCCCTGATTTTGTTAGCCAAAAGGATTTTGTGGTCCTTCGAGGGTAAAGGTTTAAAGCAATTGATTTTTATTACAGGAAGGATATACATATATACAGAATGTGGAGAAGTGAAAGTGAAAGTAAAAGATCCACAATGTCAACGTGAAATGAAATTTTTAAAAAATATAACCACAGCCTTGACTGTACGACTTTCATTTCCTGTCAGCTTTTCGCTCGACTGCTTTCACTTCACTTTCTCCCAGGTGTTGTTGCCTCTCATATTTGTCGATATATTTAAGCAAAAAAAAGTGGAAAAAATGAAAAACCCTCGTACTCATTACTTAAAAGCCCACGCGTCGTATGCGTAATATTTATCGCTCATCAATAAAATCAAATAGGATGAAAATTTAATTCGAACGGAGAACTTCTACTGGCGGGGCGCCTCAGTCTCAGTCTCAGTCTCAGTCTCAGCGAAAATGATTGAATTAAGTTGCCGGCGAATCGTTAAGCGAATCAATTGCTGTAATTTCATTAAAATTGCTTCGCTATTGATTGTCCAATTCCCCGAATCAGCCATAACGATATTGATATGGCTCGAGATACTACCACGGGCATTACTTTTAAGAGGCCTTTATGCGAAAATGTAATGCGCCTTGGCTGCTTAAAAATATCAAATTAAGAGTGCTTTTTATGGGGCATTATCTAGAGCTAATGATGGTGTTTGGTAATGAGGAGGCTATTTTTTGGAGGGGGTATTCGATAAGAGCTACAGGCAGACCAGATTTTTGATAAAATATTAATAGAAAGGCACTTAAAAAGAGTTCCTAAAAATTAATTTATTTTGTTAGTATTTTGTTGGTATTTTTTTCTTTCAATAAATTATAGCATAACTTTTTTAAGATAAAATTTTATAAAATAGAGGGCGCCTTAAATCATAGAGGTACGGAATAAAAATGGCCTACAGTATCCAAAGGAGAAAAGTACCGGGTATCATATAGTCAAGAAACTCAACTCTATAGAGCTATGCCCTCTGGTTCTCATATCTTAAAAAAATCAAGCTTGTTCAGACATTTTTAAGCCAAACTATTTTCAAGATTGGTTTATGTAACAAAACCAAGGAAATTTCATAAAAAGGCAAAACTTAGAACCCTAGGAGTATGCAATAAAAATGGGTATAATCTATATAAGACAAGTACCAGGTATCACATAGTCAATAAATTAAACTGTAGTCAGTATTGTGTTATAGTATTGAAGATAAAATACTTTTAAAATTCATTTTTTCAAATAAAATAAAATGGAATAAAATAAACACATTTTAGAGCCCTAAAAGTATGCAATAAGAATTTCATAAAGTAAGACAAGTACCGGTTATTACATAGTCATAGTGGAAACTCAACTAGAGCCCTCCTTCCTTCTTCTAATTAAAAACGCTAACAACATTTTAGCCAAATTATTGAATCATAAACACTTGATTATTGGCTACAAGTCGATATTTCGATATTTTTGATAATAAATCGATAGCTTCGATTATGAGTTCCATTACGAAATTAAAACGCCTGGCCGGCAGAGCTCCCAAATCGAAACTCAAGACGTGCATTCCATATCCTGTTGAATATTTATCGAATAATGAATAAGGCGTGCCACACACACACACACACTCACTCACAGATTATACAGAAACACACACACATGCAGTCACACTGACACTCACACATGGACAGGAAGAGATTCCATTAACCGTATTACGTAAAAGTTGGAAATAAAAAAGTAAGGAATTTATCGAACTGGCTGAGGGAGTGTGTGTGTGTGTGTGTGTGTTTGAGTGTGTGTGAAAGGGAGGAGATACTTTGGGATGGTTTACGGGCAAATTTACGGATGTGCTCGGTAACTGACTACGACGCCAGGTGTATTCCGGCCAGGTGTATAGGACTCTAGCGCGGTGGCTCTCGGTGGCTTTCATTCATGGCCAATAAAAAGCGACGCATAAAAATATGAATTTTATGTCGGTGTATTTAAAACGACAATAAGCAGTTCTCTTGCTTTTGGGCGAGCTCCTTCCACCCAAGGACCTCAAATCCCTGGCCCGGGCAATCAAAACAAAATAAAAGCCACACCAGGCCTGCCCCAAAGAAAGGGGGGAGGGGGGCGGCAGGAAAAAGAGAAAGTACAAAGAGAAAGCGGGCAGCAAGACAGTGAGCAACAAATGCGCTCAATGAAGCTGAAAGGCATGAAAAGCGGGGGGAAAATCGAGGATACGCGGGGCACTTGAATTGGAAAATCAAATGGAGACAAAAAAAAACAAAAATAAAAATCAAGAAGAGTGGAAGAAGCAAAAACTCCAGGACGAGCAGGTGAAGATTTTCTCTGTTTGTGGCAGCTGCTGAACATGAAAATGAGTTTTTCCTTCTATCCTTCTGGAGTGATTTTTATGCCAAGCCTGGGAAGGCCAGACCAGGGAAGCCAAGCCAGCCAAGACAAAGCCAAGTCAAATAAAAATAATAATAAAATCAGCGCAATAAGCAACCAATGAAGACTGATACTTACCAACTGCTTCCAAAGTCAAGAGCCGAGAGCCGAAAGCCAAAAGCTGAATGCCCAAAAACATTGATTTATACACAGATGAGCTATCATAAATATTAATGTTAAATACAGGATAGTCTTGCATCGCCAGGACTTTGCCCATTGGCCCATTGCCAAATGGAATGGCTGGGGAATGGCCCAAATGGACGATTGGTTACGCATTTGATAACCGAAACGCGGCCTAAACGATGATCTTGACTAAGAGATAGCTAGGCATGGCATGCTTTTAGGCTTTTTAGATAGAAAACTGTACATCCTCTGAAAAGCAGTTTCTTATTCACAGAAAAATATCATTTATAGCCTTTTTGCTAAAAAAAAGACAAATCTTGGATATACGATACCAGGTACTTGTCCTGCTATATTTCTCAGCATACTTTTAGGATATTTGATAGAAAACTGTATATTCTCCAAAAAATTAGTCCTTATTCACAGAAGTTAATTGTTCCAACCTTGAGATATCATTTATAATCATTTATATTTGCTAAAAAAAATCTAAAAAATTAAATATATGACACCAGGTACTTTTCCCCCCATATTTCTATGCATACTTTTAGGCTCTTTAGATAGAAAACTATATATATCTTCTTTAAAATAGTTCCTTATTCACAAAGATATGTTTCCAACCATGAAATATCATTTATAGATATTCTTATTTGCTTATAATATCTAAAAATAAGCTATATGATACCAGGTACTACTCTTGCCATATTTCTTAGCATGCTTTAAGGCTCTTTAGATAGAAAACTGTACATCCTCTAAAAAATAGTTTCTTAATCGCAGAACACAGTTTTCAACCTTGAAATATCATTCTTTTCCCATATAATCTTTTTAATTTGTTAAAAATAAAAAATGGTGTACTACTCTCATCATATTTAACAGCATAATTTTAGGCTTCTGTGTAAAAAACAATAACTCTAATGAAAAATTGCCCATTTTTCACAAAAACATGCATAAATCCTTAAAGTCCCGTTCCTGGAAAACTAGTTTACAAATCAGAGGCTTAAAATATATATATCCCAAGCCCATATATCAAGGGCATATCGACTTTGCTTTTTTTTCCAAAGCTGCCAAACTGCCAGCTTATTCTTAACGTCTTTATTTTTTGTGCGAGTGCCGTCTTTATGCTAATGTCGGCGACTTTTCCTGACAGGCGATGCCTCATAAAGCAGGCGGTGAGCATAAATCTTTTCTCACCCGAAAGGAATAAGGATCTCCGTTCGGGCGACATCGAGACGCTGTCTCTGATTTATTTGCCAACGTGTATACTTATTTTTGCCCCGAAGTTCCTGGTCCCTGGTTCCTATTGCTGAGACAGCTATCAATGACAGCGGCTTGATTTTGCATTTAAAAGTGAATTATATATCCTCAGATCCCCCGACAGGACCCAGGGCACAAACACACACATACAGACAGACGGAGTGAGAGTCAGAGAAAGGGGAGCAAAAAAATGTAGCGAACTGTGTGAAAATATCTTGCCACATAAGCGACAATTTATTTGCATATTTTTATGCCAGAGGACGGGGCGACATCCATGGCATCTGAAGAGTGAGTTGTCCTGGTTGTTGTTTACATTAACCCTCTGGGCAGAATGGTTCGAGTTTAACACACACACACAACTATGGATAAACAACCCAAAAAAAAAAGAAAAAAGAAAAGAGGAAACGGGTCAACAAACTCTGTGGTTTCATAGTTTACATTTGAAATTATATTTATTTTTTGCCAAAGCGATAGTTCGCGATATCAAACGTTTGACAAATTGATTTGTTTTCCAATTTTTATTTACCCCAAAAATAGTTCTGGTGTTTTTTTTGTCACAAACTGATGATGTATCGACAAAAAATAAATGTTTGGAGTGCGCTTACAACATAAATTCGTGTTTCGACCTCTTCGACCCATTTCAAAGTGTTATCGCGCTAATATCTGACATGTTTGAATGTCACATTGATCCCGTTATTCCAGTTGTATGTGCTGCATGTGTGTGTGTTAGGGTTGCCCTCCACACAACACACCCAACCCTAGTAACCCAGCTAATGTTTGTGTTTTTGCTCTCCCTTTCACTAATATCAACACCAAGCAAAGTTGCCTGGCCCGCTGTTTGTGTTTAATTATGTATATCTGTGTATGAAACTCACACATCCATAGACACACACACACACACACACCACTCTATATGTATGTATTTTTACACGGTCGCCATGTGTTTTTGTACAAGGCTTACAGCTTACAGTTTGTATCCTGCTCGTTTTCACTTTGCCAGTAGTTTAGTTCCCTGTCTCCTTAAGCTTGTTCCAACATTTTCCAAATAATATTCAAACTTTGTTATATTGTCACGTGCCTGTGCGAAAGAGAGGGAGCTAACAGATAGAGAGAGAGCAAGAGGAAGAGCTATTGTTTGCCTTGGCTTTGACTTCCGTTTCCGGCTGATAAACAAATGGCGCCAGCCAACGATTAATTATTTTGATTTCTAGTCTATGGTCCCTTTACCTAAAAACATGCCATACACACACAACACAATAACAACAAAAACAGGACACGTGTCCTGTGTTGGCCAACAGGCTGACTTCACCAACTGTTCTGGCTGCATAAATCATAAATAATCCAACTGACAAACTAAAGATTGATGAGATCCATAGATACCAAGGCTAACGGCCAGTGGAAATAGAACCTGATAGTTTGGGGGGTAGACCTTTTGACTAACAGGGGTTTTATATTTTAAACATTTTTTTATGATATTTGTTGTTTTGTTTTTTTCTAACTTGAGCAAAAATAAAGAAAGCATTTATAAGAGTATTTTTTTAAAAACTTATAGACAAAAGGAGCCTAAAAAGCATGCCATTATTCAAGTCCCTCCACCATGTCCTTTTGTTTTTGATACGATTATTTAAATACTGTTATTAAAATACTATTGAATACTTTTAAATACTATTACTACTATTTATTTTAAAATCCACTCACTATATTTTATACTTTATAAGTTTTTTCGGACATTAAAGGACTTTAAAGTCTTGATTTCTCAATGGTATGACACTGCCAGATCGGTTCAGGAATGGGTTCTTTTACACTACTCATATCTCGACCATTACTGGTTCGATCTGGCTGCTCTTTAATATCCTTCGATCTTCATCAAAAGTTTTCTTCTAAATCGATCTATACAATTTAAGCTAATTTTTGCACAATTTTTCCATATATGGATACAAATATGAGGTACAAATTGAGGCAGATCGAAGAACAATGAAGTTCTGATTCCAAAATGTTCCTTAATCGGTTCCTTCATCGGTTATATAATGTTAATAAATCATTATATCCTATATCTTACTATATATGTATATATATTAGATAAAATACAATAGTACTCGAAAAGCTAATGTGGAAAGGCCCATCCATCAAATATTTCCCGAATTATAATAGTTGGAATGTGAACTTTTGTCCAGTTGTTACCAAGTACCCCTTCCATTCCCCATCTGATTGAAAATTATCTCTAAAAGCCGAATGGAGTGACATGGTACTTAGTTAAAACATGTCCTACTATCAACCTCTGACTGGCTGGTACTTAATTTTTGATAAATTGTTTGATAAGCTGGAGCTGTTATCGCTGATCAGCGAATGCCTCAATAACCTCAATGGATTTGGGCTATCTTTTGTGGCAATTCTTTCCCGATTTGTTGTTGCCCGTTATTGTTGGTCTATCAAGGATCCCATTTTCAACACAATTGCAATTTGCCACCTTGCGTGGGTAACAGAGTGTGTGTGTGTGAGTGTGTGTGTGTGGGAGTGTGTGGTTGAAACCACAACGAAGCACTTTTTGGCACGTTAATGTGTTAGGAGAACCCTCCACCTTGGCACCCTTCATACACACACCCCCCCACACACACACACAGGGCGTAATTAATGATTGAACACACACGTACTCCCCCCCCAGTGCGCCCCAAAAAGTATGCTACGCTTCTCGTCTACTGGCACAAAATGTGTTTCTCATTATTTTTACACACTTTCGGCAAAAAGCAACGCACGTGCGTATAAATTATGTTTTTTTGGCTTCATTATGTGGGCTAGAAAGTGGACTGGTCGGTGATCGGGGAGCCCCTATTGCTGACGCCTGAGTTCTGGCATTAAAAATCAATTCCAGAAACTTGGCACGTACCCGACCAGAAATGACTTACCTTTAAAATTGGCTTTAAAATAGCAATTAAGGAAATTGATTGCTCGACTGGGTACTTGATGTATTATATTAAAATATTTATAGTCCTTTCTAGTGGGTCCTTTCATTAAATATTTAAATATATATAAACATAAGCAGGATAGGTTAGTTCTTAGAATCTGAAGAGTTTCTTAAAAGGAAGAGAGAATANTCTCTTGTTTCTAGAGAATCGGCTGAAAAATGGAATGACAGGAGTTGACTTGGTTGGTTCCTAGGAAGATGCTGCCCCAGTCAGCAGGAGCAGGATCAGGATCAGGAGCAGCAACAACAGCTACAACAACCATAGTACAAGCTGAAAACGAAGCAGCAACTGCGGCAAGGATTCAAAATCAGAACGGGAATGGCCAGCGACGTCGCGTGGCAGCGGCAGCAGCAACAAGCGGCCAACAACAACCACAACAGCAACAGCATCAGCAAGGACAACTTGCAACAGCAACAACAACTAGTTACAAAAATAACAACAACAGCAACCGATTAGGACAAATGCATTCCAACGAAGAACCGCCCATGACGGTGATCGTCGATGGCGGAGGAGGAGGAGGAGGAGGCAGTGGGAGTGGGAGTGGCCACTCGAGGAGATTGCGAAAAACCAGTTCCTCCAATGCCAATCCGAATTCCAAAAATCCAAACAGTCAATCAACAACCGGCCCATCAGGATCCGCCAGGACACACCGGCAGTCGTCGAACGCCTCGGGATCGGCAGACCACGCCAGGCGGCGTTACCAGAGCGGCGGCGGCAAGGAGCGGCCGGATCAGGGGCAGGTGCCGCGCCGCAGGACAGCCGGCCGTCGGCACAGTGGTGCCTCATCGCTAAGCGACGCCGTCGCAGCTGCCAGGACACGCGGCGGTGGCGGTGGCGGTGGCGGGGGCGGAGCAATCAGCTCATCGACAACCTCCAGCTGCAATGGCAGCTGCAGCTCGGACGATGGCGACTCCTCGTCGCACACCTCCTCGTCCTCCGGGTCGTCGAGCTCGTCCGGAGAACCGAATCTGCCGTATCCGGGCTTCCCGGAGATCTCCATGTGGGCCCTGACGCAGTACACCCGACCGCGCAACTGGTGCCTGATGCTCATCACCAATCCATATCCTTTTCAAAAAAACTCGAACAACAACAAACGGAGAGAAAGGACACTTTGGGTAGAGTGCGGGATGGAGGTGGGGAGAGGGAGAGGGAGCATAGTCCTAATTGCCATTGTCCTTCGCTGGCAATTTACCCCTGGGCCGGTGCAGGGGCCGAAACGAGTGTCCTTGTCACACATTTCACACAGGATGTGCGTTGTGAGAGCCTATTGATTTTTCTCTCCATTTTTTTCCCCCCAGCAATCCTTTTTTTTTTAATATTTTTTAACGGGCCTAAGGACACTCGTTTCGAAGTTTTTTTCCCGCGAAATGGATGGGGAATTGGTTTGGGGATTTTCCGAGGAAGGATGTGCCGGGATACGGGGAAAAGGATGTGTAATATATTTATGTATGGGTATCGGGGCGAATATTTAAAATAGTTATGGCACTGTT
>JAJJHT010013195.1:616025-637274 GCA_021223865.1 Drosophila pandora | reverse complement strand
AATTACAAATATTTTTAATATAAATAGTGTTTAAGTTACAATATATTTTTTAACAAGAAAGTAATCGGGAATAGTTTAAAACTCTTCCCAAAAAGACTCCTTTAAATATTTAAATACATATATATTACCTATTAATCCTTCCTTCTTTTGCTTTTATTTTATTTTTTATATAACTATGCTAATTTATGCTAATTAATTATGCTAATTTAGTGTTTTAATGTTTTCCCATTAACCTCAACAGTCTGGCATCCTTTTGTGTCCTTTTTTTTTGTGTCAAAGCAACTGCCACACACTTATTTTATTTAATTTGCGGTTGTTATTGGGTATCCTGAGTTCGAAATAGCCAATGGATTCTTGCTTTTTTGTTGCTGCTGCCTGTTGCAATATTCATGCCACAATGTCAGCAGTTGCAAGCTACTCTGGCCCTGCCACTGCCACTGCCACTGTTTCTGTATCTGTGAGCTTGGGCGAGTGTTTGTTTCGCATAAATAATAAATATCTGAATGGGCATCATCATTGAGAGGCGGAACCAAGGGATGTCCTTCGATCCTGCCTCCTCCTCCTCCTCCTCGTCTTCCTCCTGCCAGCAGTTCCTTCCGTTTTTCTTATTTTTCTTTTTAATATTTGCCGCATTCTGTGGGATAATGTGCGCCAATCACTGTATATATATTACATATATAGGATATCTGAAGGCGGAAGGAAGATGACAGCCCTGCCTCTCTGCATGTGTGTTTGTGACACATGTGCATGAAAAATCGCTTTGCATACTTCTTGGCGCTCACTTCACATACCACTTGAGGGAAAATTAAAATTGACTGACGTTGATATTTATTTATGCCGTCTTGAGGGATGATTCCCGCAACCAGACCTCACTCGGATGCGGATGCGGATAAATTATGATAATTGAGTTTAGAGAACGTCAAGTCAGTCTTATTATTTTTAGCAACAGCAACAAGCTGTGTGTGCTGATGCCACCGATTACCCCCCATACAGCAACCCCCCATTCCCAGACTTGCCCCACACAGACAGAGAGTCACTGCCACTGCCACACAAGTGACACACACACACCCACTCCCTCATCCATTTTCATCGCCTTTTGTCTCGCTGAAAGTGGAGCCACAAGTATGTAATCGGTCTCTCGATACTTGCCACTTAATTGTTTGCCATAAATTTTGATTTGCGCCATTGTTCGCGCTTTTATCCCCCCAACCCTCTGTATCCCCCCTCTCTATTGTATTGTTTTCTATACACTCCTGAATCCTGCTGACATTTTATGGATTTTATTGTCAAAGTTTACGATGATGCTGCCTCCCTGCCACCCTGCCTGCATCCCACGTTGGCAATTATTCGCAAAGTGATTTTGCGGACGAGTTGCGGTGCAAGTTTCAGTCTCAATTCAATCACAACCAATTTAAGTTTGACATGGATCTCTTAGTCCCTAGCCCCTCAGCCCCTTAGCCCCATTTCCACTTCCACTTCCGTTTCCGCTGGCGACGCTCGTCTTCCGCCCTGTGACCCAGACCTGAACTCGATTGCAGCGGCGAGGTCTAAGGTCTGAGGTCAGCCATGAGGCTGCCATTTGCCAAAAAGCTCAGCCCAGAGACGCCACAGTGTCGCCAACTGGCCTTGCGTATCAATATCAGTCCTTGGTCCTTCCTTCAAAACAGAGTCCTTCTTCAAAACAGGCCAGAAATCAAAGGATAAGGGGTAGTAAAGTATAATTCCTATAATTAGAAGAGAACTACTATCCAGCCATCACTTTGCTTTAAAAAATATCCTCAAGAGTTATCCTAGAATCCTTGAATACCAGATTCCTGACACTACCATCTGGTTATCCAATTCTGACACTTTGACGTGCCGCGGATGGAAAAATGCCTTTTGAATATGGAAACCGAATCATATCGATGAAGGATTCCCTTCTTTTTTTTGCTTATCTTTCTTACTTGCCACACACTCGTCCTGACGTCATGACGTCCTGCCATCCTGACGACCTGCCACCGAATTAGCCATGCAACATTGTGGCACATTTCATATCAGAAAGGACGAGAAGGAAGCTGCAGTTTCAGTTTCAGTTACAGTTTTGAGTTTGTTTTTTTTTTTTCGGTTCTGTTCCCGACAGATGCAGAGTTCAAAAGTTGTCTCCTTCGCCTCCGTTTTTAAGGGGCTTTTAGCGTGAAATGTGCGCCCGGTACGTGCAACATATGCTGCCACATATGTTGATGATGAGCCACCCGTGGTGGCGGTACTGGCAGATGGAGATGAAGCTCGAATCCCCGTCAGCTTTCTGGCCGCGGAGGCATCATTAGCATGGAGTGCCGGGGCTCGCTTCTCGCTTCTCGCTTCTCTGGTAATGTGAAACCGCTGCCACGCCCATAACTAATTATGACAGAGGGTCAAGAGTGGCAAGGGGGGAGGGGGAATGGGGAAAGCAGTGTGGCATACATTGTACTTGCCACACACAGTCGTATAGTGCCCATTAGCCTCGCTGACCGCCACCGAGTACGTGCATTGTATTCATTACACAAATGCCTCTCCAGCTGCCAAAGAACGAGGCTCCCGAGGGGGTGCAAGGGGGGGGCAGGACGGGAGGGAGGGAGGTAAGGGTGGCATGGCATGGCAGGACAACAGGTCGCTGTGGTCATCCATCGGAATGTTGTTGCTTCCTGAATGCCTAAGCCCGAACAATGAGCGAATGGAATAATTACAGAGCTGGTTCGGGAGGCTACATCGATTATCTGGATATTACTCCAGATTTTATTATTAACATTAAGGTTATTAGTTAAGATTTAAACAAGCGAATTGGTCATTTAGTTAATTAACTAACAAGTAAACAACTAATTAGGGATTTAATACTGCAAGTGGGTTGACCTGAGAAGGTTGTATTTTCTTAAGGTGATTGTTTTAAAAATTCTAAAAAATATAAATAAGAAATTTAATTCAGTAATTTTTTTTTTAATCTACTTCTAGAGAACTTCACTAAGAATATATTAAGGTATAAAGTTTATTAGTTGTCTAATAATTAAAAAAAGATATAGACATCCCAAGAGACCGATACGATTAGTCAGAAATATGTTTAGAAATAAAAAGGTTCCTATACTTGAATTTAATATTTATATTTAAATTAGTTAAAATTAAATACTTTTTTTAAGAAAACACTTCAATTTTCATAAAATATATATGTCATAAGCTCTTATTAGTTAAAATTAAATACTTTTTTTAAGAAAACACTTCAATTTTCATAAAATATATATGTCATAAGCTCTTATTTCTTCTAAAAAACCCCTTAAATCGAATACTTTTTATTGAAAAAAGCAAGTTTCTGATGGCCAATTGATTCTTCAGTTCTTTTAAGGATTTGTCTTTTTATTTTGCCATTTTGTATACCTTTCATTTCATTCGATTTTGTTATTTTTTATTTTCCAATTCAGAACCCTACTCTTCAGAAGCACCCCCTACCTTGTGGCGTGCTCAGTCATCTTATTCGGCTTTTGCTTTGGGGTCTCGCTTTTGTTTGCGGCTCTTTTAATTTGTTGCGATTTCTGTACGCTTGCATGCGTCTCCATGCCCATTGCCACGCCCCCTATCCGCCCACCGCCCACCGCCCTGGCCGACTTTACGCTCGACTTAATTTGTTTACTGTTGGTTTGGGGCCATCGCTGTTGCCAAATCAAAAATAATGTACGCCACCCGGGGTTCCGACTTAACGTCGCACCACTGACCCCAGCTACCCACCAGCCACCACCCACTCACACACACACACACACCTACACTCACCTGAACCACCACGCCCACTTTTCCTTATTTTTTTTTTGGGAGGCAACTGAATGAAATGAATGCGCCAGGGTCGATGTTGCTACTGCTGCTGCTACTGCTGCTGCTACTGCTGCTGCAGTATTTATTCAGGTAGAGGGGGCAGAAGCCACGCCCCCTTTGGTCTTTTGTGCTACCCCCTAGATACCCCCCTAGTCCCCCTCTCTGTCCACATTTGTTTTTATGACAGAGAACCGCGAACTGGAATCCAAAAACCGAAACGATTTTGACCCTCGCATATGCTGTATATTACCATGAAACCTACCCCCTCTGCGGACCGGACCTCCTCCCCTCGCGGACCTTCACCCCTAATGAATTGCCCTTTTTTGTGGCAGCTTTTCATCCCCCCCATCCCTGCCATTGTGTGGCACGTTTTATCTTTAATTGTGCGTTAATAGCGTAAACATTTTTGCCATTTTGCATGCGGCATCGCTCGATCCTTAATTGCTCGCCTAAAAGAATGAGTCCTTGGCGCTCATTTGGCCATGCATTAAGCCAGCCCCGCCCACAGCCAGCCAACCGCCCACCGCCTACCACCTACTTGGCCTTGTGCGAGTTTTGTTTGTATTTTGCATTTGAGTTTTGAGTTTGCGCCAGAAACGAGAAACGTGCAACGTGCAACGTGCAACGAGAGACCAGAAACCAGAAACCTAAAAACCAAAAAAAACACCAAAAACACCAAAAACCAAAGTGCAACGCGAAGGCTTTTAGGCGACAAATGGCAGGCCGAGTGGCAGGTCCGCCTCAGGTGGCAGCCATCCAGTTGCCAAAAGAGCACTCTGCCACCGGAGAGAGTTCCATATATGAGATGCCTGATGGCATTGCTTCCAAATCTGCAAATTAATTGATTTCTATCGTTGCTGGCCTTAAAATACAACAGAAAGTGTCCAAAGGCATGAAAGTGCTTTAAGGCGGCAGGAGCTATTAAGATTTATGGCAACACTGCGTATGAGTAATTTATGGGCGGCCATTGCGGATATTACCCATACGCTCTGTTGTCTTCATAAATTATTACTTTTCATTAGATTTTTACTTATAGTCAGCTTCTTATAAAAAATATATAAAAGGGAACTATGAAAAATAGTATCTCTAAATAATTTTTAATAAATCTTCAAAAAGTCAAAGGGCCACACTGCGTATGAGTACTTTATGGGCAGCCATTGAAAATATAACTCATACGCCCTGTTGTCAGAAATATGTATCAAAGTGCATAATTTCTTTTAACTCAGCTATTTGGTTTTCATTTGAAAAGGTAGATAGTTGCTTTGAATCATAAGTAAACGGCTCACACTGCGTATGAGTAATTTTTTTTATAAAAACTCACATACTTTTGTTTTTGGAATTTAATATTGTTCTCATTTTAATCTAAACGCCAGAACCTTTTCATAACAAGCTTGCTGTTGGAAATAGAATAGCTCTTTGTTCTAAAATGCAATAAAATTAAGAAACCCCACTGCGTATGAGTAATATTTTTGGAAAGTCAATTAACACTTATACGCCCCGTTGTCTCTTTTGTCCATCAAAGCCATATTACTTATATTTTATACTCTTTTAACTAACAAATCAAAGTAAGAACTGCCAAATAAAACTGCAAATGAACAATTTGTAGTACATCCTAAATAAATAACTCATACGCCCCGTGGTCTTTGCTACAAAGAGCCACTTCTTACTCCTAGAATTGAATAATATTATATACTTTATTCACTTTTTTAAGATAAACTTTACACCACATTATATCCTAGTTATCCTTGTTATTAAAGCTTTAGTATCCTTTTTCCCATAACTAGAGGCGACGTCAAGGGCTCATGCACAAGGAGCATAGAAGAGGTCGAAGTGAAAGTCAAATGGCAGTCACTCCATAAAGCAGAATATAACAATGTTAAATAGGAGTGGATGCAGTATTATGACCCGACTGTCAACTGTCATCAATTTGCTGCATTTGTAGCCAGATAACCCAAAAAACCAGAAACCTAAAACCAAAAACCAAAAGCAAACCAAAGGACTTTTCCGCAGGACTCGGTCTGGGGCTTGCAACAGGCAAGTGGCAAGAGGCAGGATGGGGGTGGTGGGGCAAGTTAACAAGCACTTGAGTGCGCATTAGAGGCAACTGCAAGTTGTTATCCAACCCGAATCTAAATCCAAAAGCCCCAAAACCCATTCCAGCCCGCTTCTTTCGCTTCACTTGCTTTCGCCTTCAATCAGAGGTCCTCGTTCTCGTTCTCGTCCTCGTTCTCCTTCCACTTTCTTCTCCAACTCTCCAACATATATTTGCCTTTCCATGGTTTACCACTTAACTAGTCATGTCCTTGCCACCGCACATGGTTCGAGCGTGTCTCCATCCTGGTCATCCTGCTGAACTGCATCACCCTGGGCATGTACCAGCCCTGTGTGGACGATGCCTGTGTCAAGAATCGTTGCAAGATCCTGCAGGTGAGTGTCCTTAAACCTTAAAACCTAAAAACCTATTTTATTCCAACATTAAATGCAAGTAAATATTTTTAATAAAATGGGAGAAGAGTCTATGAGAGAGCCAGGGGCTGAGGCAATTGTGTGGTTTCTTGTGTCCTTCGTCCTGTTTACTGAGGCTGAGGCTGAGGCGGTTAGTCCTGGCTCCCCAGGTGGGCCTGTCAGCATCGGTGTCACATTAAATGCCATTTATTTAAGCAATTTTTTGGCTCACTTCCTGACTTCCAGCCTGATGACATCCAACGAGGCACTTCGGCTCATTAGGCGGCGCCACCATCCATCCCCTGCCTGCCACAAGCCACAAGGTGGGTGGGGTCGGGGGTGGTTGGGTGGTTGGGGCAATTACAGAAGCATAGAGGAGAATGGCGAGCTCGACGTGCGAAAATGTTTGTAAATGATATGTAAGTCGAGGCGAGCGACATTTTTGGCCGCAGCCAAGTGTAAAGTAACACGACAGTTTGGGGAAGAAAAAAGGAAGAGACAGGATACTTGTAAGGACAAAGGACCTGAACCCCGACAGGACAAGACAAGAGAAGGCACATCGCCAAATTGGCACACAGCACAAAGTCAAAATGACAACGACAGTCGCAGTCAGTAACATAAGTGGGCGTAACCGCCCCCGTCAATCCTCTGACAACCCTCACCTCTCCTTCTCCATCTCCTTTTCCTTCTACTCCCCCCTCATATCCTGCCGCCCATCCTGCAAACAAGCCAAATTACTTGAAGAAAGAAAAAGATGACGAAGACGACGAGGACGAGGACGAGGACGAGGACGAGAAGGACGATGATGTCGCCAAGGCGAGCTCGTTTCGTGTGCATGTGATGTCCTGGGCCGCATCCTTGCCACCCTACTAATTGGTTGGACTAATTTTAATTTGATCGAGTCTCGTTAGTTCATTGGGGTCATTAATCGAATTGGATTTTGAGGCGGGGGATCGAAACAAATCAACAGGAAGGACACAAGGACCCAAGGCGTCCTCTTAGGAGGACTTAAGAAAAGAAGATCTAAGAGACCTTCAATTTTTTAGTAAATAATACGTAACATACGCTTCTCTAATTGCTTCGAATTAGTTCTAACCTCGTCCTGAATTGTCCTTTATCCTTTTTATGTATATTTCCCATTAAAATCAAAAAATACCAATTTAAAGTTAGTTACAGTTACAGTTAAAAGCAGAACCTTAAATCGACTAAGGTTTTAAGGATAAATGTCAGAAGAGGCTATGAACAGGCTGGAAGGACATCCTCTAAAGCCTTTGTTAAGGATAGCATAAGGATGTTTAACAAATATTAGCCAAAAATCTATAAATATTAAACCCAATTATGAAAATCCTTAACAGCCTGTTTTATTTCATTATCCTGAATCATCTATAATCCTTCTTAAGGATATTCCACATTGAAAACAAAAATGAATGATTAAAAAATTTTCTCAAATTTTTTCGCGGTAATTTTATAATTCGCAACCTGTTTTGGCGGCCCCGGCCAGAGTATAAATAGAAGGCCACCGCGCGGAATTTTTTTTTCGAAAAATTAAAAAAAGTTTTTTTTTGCGCCTTTCATTTCCTAAATCTTTTATCTTTCAAGCCAAAAGCCATAAACTGGCAATTAAAAGCTAAAATAATTGGAGAGAATAAAAAGTCCAGAGGGCAAATATTTTTTAATTTTTTTTTCTACTTTTTTTTAAAAATATTACAGTTAAAGAATCCTTTAGAGTGAGTCCTTTAAAGTTAAATTGCTTCTATTCTATTCTATTAGCTATATCCTTGAACTAAACTCTTAAACAAAATCTGAACTTGATCCGTATCTATTCCAAACTCGAAACTAGATCTTCGACGACATAATCTTTGCATTTTTCGCCCTTGAAATGACCATCAAAATGGTGGCCATGGGCATGTGGGGGAAGAACACGTATCTGGCCGACTCGTGGAACCGTCTCGATTTCTTCATCGTCCTGGCCGGCCTGCTGGAGTACGTGATGCACGTGGAGAACCTCAACCTGACCGCCATCCGGACGATTCGTGTCCTGCGACCACTGCGGGCCATCAATCGCATACCGAGTAAGTGACACCCGAGTATCTGGCACCTGCAGGACTTTGGCGAACTAACCTCTAACCATTTTACAGGCATGCGTATCCTGGTGATGCTCCTGCTGGACACCCTGCCCATGCTGGGCAATGTCCTGCTGCTCTGCTTCTTCGTGTTCTTCATCTTCGGGATCATCGGCGTACAGCTGTGGGAGGGAATACTGCGACAGCGATGCACCCTGGAGCGTACCGTCGGCATGGTCTATCCCATCACGTAAGTTGCCAGGACGAAGGACAGTTCGTTCATTTTTTTTTTTTTGTTGTCGAAGGGGTCGTCTATGTTGTGGGGGGGATGTCATGGGGATGCCATGCGTTGGTCTCTGTCTGCGGGCGCCTCCGAGTCTCATGCATAATCATGTGTACCATTATCCTTGGGCATATATGAAATATATATGTATGCTGTATATATATACCACTATATATAAGTACTTATGTATCTCGATTCGAATTCGCATACTCTATATATTATATATCTTGTGTACATCTTTTTGAGTCTCTTTATATTTTTTCGGTTGTATTTTTGAGGGCCGAGAGGCTGCTTTGAGGCTCCATGGCTGCTTTCTTCATACTCTCGCTGTTTGCTTTTTTAAATTTTTGGTTTTTTGATTTTTTGGTTTGGCTTTTGGTTTTTAGCCACAAAACAGAAATACAAACAACACGTCAACACAAAAAAGAAGGAAAGAGCCTGCCTGACACACACACACACCAACCAACCAACAAGTTGAGATCCCGCCGAGCCAGCTGCATCAATGTCCTCGCAATTTGCATACGAAATCCAAAAGGCTGCCAGCGTCAATTTGATGAGGTCCGTCGCTCTGTCTCTGTCCCTGTCCGTTGTCCTTGCTGTCCTTACCCATCCTGTCCTGTGCTGTCCCACCACCCGCTGTTCCGACCATTTGCGGTCCCAGAAACAGGCTCCTTGTGGTCGTGACAGCAGCAGCAGGGATAAGGCTTCAAAGAGCCTGCACCGTGGGTGGCAGGATAATTCTTAATGAGCATATTCGGTTAAATAATTCGAATCCTTGACTCGAAATAAAAATTTCAATGCGACAGTTAAACGGTTTAAAGGTTCGGTTTTTAAGGATAAATGTCAGGAAAGGAAGTAATTGGCTATAAGCAGGGCCTAGAGCCTTAAATCAGGATAAATATTGGTTAAAAAACAATATATATATTAAAGTTACAAAATTAAAGATCCTTAATAGCTTAAAACGCTTTCTATTCACATCCTGAATTATCCTTAATCTTTATTTTTCTCCAAAAAAACATAATCTGGCCACAAAAAGCTAAAAAATATAAAAATAAAAAGACAAATGGCTAAAAATGTTTTTTTTTAAGCTTTAAAAAAGTTAAAGAATCCTTTGGAGAGAAAGTCCTTTAAAACGGTTCACTGTGCTGTCGTCATCAGTTGGCCAAAATATTTTAAACTTGGCCCAAAACAATCATTTATCATTGGGCCACGGCGGTATTACAACGCGTCACATACACTCACACACTCAAACACACACACGCAGACATGCAGGCAAACAAAGACACACACACACACACACACACACTGACAGGCAAAGGAAAACATCGCAGCCCTTTAAAGTAGGCAATGGAATTTGTTTTTGGGTCGCTGCGCGCTTCGCTCAAGAAACTTCATTTCGTTTTGCTTTGTTGGCCTTCGTTTCTTTTGTTTGATTGTTTGTTTGTTTGTTCAGTTGTTTGTTTGTTTGCTTATGCATGCCCAGCTGTACAAAGTGTTTGTTTAGCCGCCCACATACTAACATAAATACGCAAATAAATTTGTGCTCTCGCCGCATTCCTTCACGGAATGTGTGCCATCCGCAAAGCCATCCGCAAATAATTATTGTAAATAATCGAGTGCAACTGGCATTGCATAGTCCGGCTTATTATTTTTTCAAGAATTTTATTCTCTTTTTTGATTAATATTTATCACTTTTTTTATAAGAAGTAAATGAGTGTTTTTAGGCCAAATAGAAAGCAGAGTTTTGAATTTTGGTTAAAAAATTTGTATATTTTTTGGGGATATTTGTCAGTATTTTTAATTATTGTTGATTATTGAAATTTTTGTTTTTAAAGAAATACCTTTATTTTGCACAGGCAGTCCATGTACCATACAATCGAAAATTTCTGTGATATTGTATTGTGAGCCCTCGAAGTCATGCTGTTTATTCACACCCACACACCCATACACACATCCTCACACTCACACTCACACTCGCAATCACCGTCACACTCACAGACACAGACAAGCCAAGGAGGATAACACCTCGTCCTGGCAGGACACCAAAAAATGGCAAACAATGTATAGATATATATGCATATATGTTCTTTTCCACTTTTATGTTTCTTTCAACTATATTTTTTTCCATTTTTATTTCATTGTGAATATTAATAAAATATGAGAACAAATTAGAAACTAATTGGCAGCCAAGAAAAAAAAATACAAAAATAGAAAACAAATTTTTAGGATAACTTCTCTGTTTATTTTTTGGTTTGAAATCTTTAGAAAACTTTTGAAACAAACAATTAAAAAAAATTAACAAAAAAAATACAATCTACCTACAAAAGCAGATGATATGAAACAAAAACAAAAATCATACCGGGAACAAATTTTTTGTTTACAGGGGACTACCTGAAGTGTACAGAGTTCGAGTCCGTGTTAACTCGTAAGATAAAATGATTTATTTCCCCCCTTTACTAACCCACACACCGACACACCCCCAAAGTAACACACACACAGCCAAACACACACACACTATAACACTGACACTGAAAAAAATAAACCCCCAAGTGGATACAAAACAGATTCTTATAGACGTCTACTACTAAATACTACCTAATACTACTAGCTAGCCCTAGATATCGATGTATACTCTCTCTAACTCTCTCTAGCCTAGCTCCCTCCCGCTCTATCGCTACCTGTCTCTATCCAAATATTGCTATCTCTTATTTTTGTCTAGCTTTTAAAAATTAAATACAAAAGCTACTTAAATAAAATATAAAAGTAAACTAAAGAAGTAGCCATTGTATTTTAGATTTTTCTTTAAAATAAATAAATGGAAATTGGGTTTAAAAATCATCTTGCTCTAATCTTACGACTATCTCTCTCTTGTAAACACTTTCCCTCTATAGCCGTCACTTTCCCACTCGTTTGTACACCTATACAGAAGTACACT
Source organism: Drosophila pandora (assembly GCA_021223865.1). Classification (NCBI taxonomy): domain Eukaryota; kingdom Metazoa; phylum Arthropoda; class Insecta; order Diptera; family Drosophilidae; genus Drosophila; species Drosophila pandora. The sequence goes on along the minus strand of JAJJHT010013195.1, from coordinate 625,735 downwards.
CACTCTGAAACACATACTCTATTAGTAGATGTGCATATATCTATTATATATACCTACGTTTAAGTATAGACTTGGCCATATACGATATGATACAAAAATACGATTTGTTCTAGTTCCGCCTCTAAACAGCTCTAACTCTCTATCTGTCTCTTTCTTATATTGTATTAGTAATGTTTTTTAAGATATACGAATATATATACATATATATACATACGAAGTACCAGAGTTATACTCAATAACTAAACTAAAATGAACTAAACTAAACTAAACTACAAACTAGACAACCACTCAGCATACCGAGTAGTTCTAGCCCCCTCTCTTTCGCAAGCTCTATCTCCATCTCTTTCTCTCCTACTGCGTGTGTGTGGGTGTCTTCTGTTTCTGTCTTTAACACTCACACTGCTCCTCACAGATTTAAACACCCAGAGCAAGTCCCAAAACTTAACCCGTCTAAAGCCACCATAGTTGTTAACCCTCTTGTTCGGTTTTCTTGTTTTTTTTCCCCTTTTTTTTTTTGGTAAATACCCCCCCTTGGTATATACATATATATTTTTAGCCTTAGCCCACTTGATGTACGCTCCATTTTTGTGTCTAGAGTTGTTGATGTGGCACCACTTGAACCTGATCTCAACTGCAAACTACACCACAGCACACACACACACACACACACTCCTATACTATATAATATACATGTATAGAATTGGGGTCAGAGGGCGTTGCTGTGTCGCCTCTGTCGCCTCTACTGCCTGTACTTGTTTGTGTTGCATTTTCCAAATATTCGGTTTTTGTTTTTCAATTTCTATTCTCATTTTTTGTTCTGTTGTTTAGTATTTTTTTTGTTGTCGTGTGTGTTTGAGGTTCTGCAAACAAATATGACATGTTTTTGGGAACCCCCAGGAAGTTAGGACACAAACAACCGAAATAACAAGCATACCAATTAGCAACAGCACACTCACACAAATGCCACACAAACAAAAAGGACATTTGTCCTTTCCCACAAAAATGGTAAATGAAATACCTTCTTCCCTCAAAAATATTCCCCATTCTCTGAGTGGTTAAAATAATACTAAAATCAAATACTTAAAAGTATTTACATTTTTTAGATGTTTGAATTAGAAACTCCTACAAAAAGGAGTAATAAATATTGCAAATTAAAACCTAGCTCTGAGCACACAATATTATTAAAAAATAGTCCTCGCACTTTTTGATTAAACAATTTTTGAATAAAAAAGCGAAAGGTATTCAGAAGTCGAGTTTCCAATGTTGGAAAACGCATATTTTTTTTGAAAATACACAACCACACATACAACATAATACTGTACAGTGGAGCACAGTGAAATGGAACACACAAATAAACAAAAATAAAGAAGAGAGAAAAAAACTAAAAAAAAACACATACACAAGCACAGGAACAGGCACACTATTCCCGCACACCAATACGCTGTCTGTGTGTGCGTATGTATGTGTATCTCTTGTAAGCTGAACTCTTTTTACAGGAAAAACCATCAGTTTCTATTGCAAAGGTATTTAAAGCTGCCCCCTGCTACTCAGACATTCCCCCAAGCCCCACCTTCTCCTCCTCCTCTAGTCACTCACACATTCAAATCAAGAACAACAATTACACACACACCACACAGACACACACTGATGCATATGTGAAAAAGGACTCCATGCATACATTGAAGCGTGCGAATTGTTGCGAATTGTGCAAAGAAATGTGCAGATGGTGGGGCATGGCAAGTGTGTTGAAAAAAAAAACAGTGATGGGGGAAAAAAATGTGTGACACGAGGAATGGCAAGCGGAGAATATTTCAAAATTCACTTGCGGTGCCGCCTCTACTTCTACCTCCGTCTCACTCTCAGTCTCCCTCTCCGTCCCACTCTCACTCTCCCTTCGTCCTGCGTCTCTTTTTAGTGCTTTCGCTGTCAGTGCCGTGCTTGCACGTGCATATTAAATACATTTTATTGTCGCACGCACACAGACAGGTCCTGGCAAATACACACACACTGACATGCCAAATCACACACACTGACACACCGACACACGGGCTGACACTCAGGCAGACAATTTTTTGAAGTCGCAAGTTTCCGGCGTCGGCCATTTTGTGGCAACATTGCGCGTTTAATTTAAATTGCTTTGGCGTTTTCATTTCCTTTTTTTACGAGGTAACCCCCACTCCCAATTCTCCTGCCACCACCGCCTCTGCTTTCTTTAGCTTCTTTCTCCTCCCACTCTTCCCGCCTTTGCTTTGCTTTAGTTCCATTTTTTTTCGGTCCGTTTAGTTGGCGCTTTGTGGCTCGCTTATGTCTCACTCTCTCTTCAGAAACAGTTTGGTCTGTGGCTAACTGTACTTTTGCTCACCTGCTCTGTGGCTTTGTCGCTTACTAGATCCTCTGCTCTCTCCGCTCCTTCCGCTCTCTTTCTGCTTTCTCTGACTTTCCATTTCTCCTTGTGTGTGGGAGATCTAGCTGTCGTCTCACTCTATCGCTCACTCACCTGCTCACCATCTAACCCCTACTATCTCGCTCTCTCAAACTGTTTCTAATGCATTAGTCAACCGTGTCTCACTCTGTCACTCTCTGTTCAGTTTTAGCTTTATCGTTTGCCTCACGAATTGGCATTATCTATTTCACTCCAATTAGTTGAATGTTCTCGTGTAGCTGCGTGTCACGCGTGAGCCGATCAACCTCAAAATTAAGCACCAAAATCAAAATTAATTTATCGATCATGCGTACGCTTTAATTTAAACATCTATCTATCTCTCTCTCTCTATCTCTCTCTGTCTACGTAAATCTCGATGTAAACATACAGATTTCTTATTCAGGATTACGGATCACGATTATTAATTGTTCTTTTTGTGCTCTCTATTTATCTCTCTCTTTTTCTCTGTCTCTTTCTTTGGGAAAATCTTCGGCTCTCTTTCTCTTTCTATATATATATATATATCTTTCTCTGGTGTGATATTTCTCAAAACACTTTGTTTCTTTGTGTGCTGGATGTTCTTCTGATCGAAACTGAATATCGCATCCCATGACTCTCCTAATTCTCTGTAACCATCGCACCTTTAGCCTGTCGCAGTACTACGAGTTCTCAAAGGATCAGGACTACATCTGCTCGACGCCCAACGACTCGGGGATGCATCTGTGCGGCAACTTCCCACCCTATCGCATCGGCTCTATGGTCTGCAACGGTAAGTCCTTCATAATATCCCACCACTATCTATCTCCGTAATATCCCACCACTATCTCCCCGTATTATCCCACCACTATCTCCTCGTCATTTCCCAACACTGTCTCCCCGTATTATCCCACCACTATTACCCGCCATCACAGTCCCCATTCCATGTCCACCTCCATGTCCATGTCAATTACATTAACTTTAGAGCTAAATGAAGTGCAAATTGCGCCGTAATCAAATTTGATGGCATTTTTAATTGCCCTCTCGCTGTCGCTTAATGACAGCCAGAGCCACCGAAGCAATCACAATTACAATTACAACAATACGCTTTCCGTTTCCGTTTCCCCTTCGTCCTGCGCCTCGTCCGCGTTCATCCTTCACTCCTGCAGAGGAGGCCAAGCTGTTCGACTTCAATGAGCCAACGAACACGTCCTGCGTCAACTGGAATCAGTACTACACCACCTGCAAGCCGAGCGGCGAGAATCCCTTCCAGGGCACCATATCCTTCGATAATATCGGTATGGCCTGGGTGGCCATATTTTTGGTAAGTTTGGTCCTTATAGAGCTATAAGTATTGCTAATTAATTATTTTGTTTTAAAGTTTTTAATCAGGATCATCTTCTAAAAGTTTTATAGGACTGTCCGCCTGTCCGTTAGTTTCTTGTAGTGTCCATAACTGGCCTATCTCCAAAGCTATCTATCTGAAAATACATTTTTTAACATTTTATTTATTAAATTCCTTTTTTTATAAGACTTATAAGACTATAAGTTTGTTCCCCTGTCCGTCTGTCCGTTGGTTTCTGGTAATTCCCATAACTCACCTGTTCCCAAGGCTATCCTTCAGAAAATTTCTATAAATTTTATTCCCTCTTTTAAGATCATCTCCCAAAAGCCTTATAAGCCTGTCCGTTTGTCCGCTTGTCCGTCTGTCCGTTAGTTACTTATAATGTCCATAACTCACCTATCTCTACAGCTATCCTTCTGAAACTTGCTATAAACATTATATTCAAAACACTCCCCAGTTGAAACCAACTATATCCCCAACCTCCTTTATAGTTAAGCCCCACCAGGAGCTACTGTGTAAGCTGCAGGACCCAAAATATTTCCGGAACTAATTTCCAACATAATAATCCCTGAAACCAAAGTAGAATTAAAGTAGTCTGCGTATTTTTGCTTATTTTTTCATTAACACCAAACAACTTTATGGCATGACACTTATCCCCCCTGATTTAGTATTCCCTGTTTGCTTTAAAATCCCCTCGCAATTAGTTCTCAACTTTGTTGAACAAATAGCAACAGGCGAGTGGCAGCAGAACGTTGCATGCTAATTCAGTGTCAACTGCTGGAAAGGATACAACTCCCCCACTCCCTCCACTCTTTAGGAAACAAGGAAGAAAAACAAAACAACTGGCAGTTAGTAACAAAATCTGGTTAGCAGAGAAGGGACAGAGAATGAAACCAGATATTGAAAGCGATATTGTAACAGATACTATGTAGTATGTAGTATATAGTATGGTGACTCGTTGGAGAGCCTTCCGGAGCATCCCACTTATAAATTCAATCCTCCTTCGAGGCCCGCCCTAATTGATATGTCAATTACGGCCGAGAGTCGCGGGCGGCAGGACGGCAGGACGGCAGGACCTATTGGTATGCAGGTCGGTGGCAGGACGGAGTAATTAAGCCGAAATCAAGTGCATATTAAGCTATGAAACCGACACCGTCAACTGGCTCGCCGAACATGGCGGTTTGTTTAATAACCCCAAGAGTCAGAGGTCAGATTTTGAGATGTAGGTGGAGGTGGAGGTGGCGATGGAGGCTACACCGCGTAATGGCACCTTAATTGTCCTGCCTTCCAATTGTGGCTACTTGAGCTACATATTGGTATTTTCTACCTGGGGGTTTCTAGGGGTTGTAGTAGTAGTATTTTTGACAGAATTTATAATTATACCCACATTATATCCTCATCTTATTAGTTTAGTTTCAATATTAGTATCATCTTTATACCTAAACACCCTTAAAGATTAACCCAACTACCCCCTTGAAACCCCATTATTTATTATATTTTTTACTTAATCCCCCACTTGACCCATCTGTGTCCCAATTCAAAAATAATAAATTCCATGAAACGGCAATCATAACATATTATTTTGATGCTGATGTACAGATGACCCCTTTAATGCCCCCTGCCTCAATTTGAGGCACGTAAACTTAGGTCAGTTTTTGCCTTCCCCATCATCCGCCTGTGCCTCCGCACATTACGTATACGTGACGTGGTCCGACTTCCAAAAGGCAATCCTAATTGCTCGCCGAACAATGGCGGGCGTGAACAATAAAACGCCAGAGTTCGAGCCTTACTTTGCATACGTATATGTATATATAGTATATATAGTATATAGTATCTTTTTGCGGATGTGTGAGCTCACGCTAATTACGGTGAAATATTTGCTGGATTTGCAGGTCATCTCACTGGAGGGCTGGACGGACATAATGTATTACGTGCAGGATGCGCACAGCTTTTGGGATTGGATATACTTTGTGCTGCTGATTGTGGTGAGTATAGTATAGTGTATAGTGGGTGGTTAAGGGGTTAAGGGTCTCTGCTTTGATCACGAATTGAATATTTAATTCGGAACCGGGGCTTAAAGCGACTTAAACTTTCTCGTCGAGACTAATTGGTCTGAAGCAGCCGGTGGGTTGAAGGGAAAGTGGCTCGGCCAAGTGCTATTGTTTTTTCTGTATTTTTTTTGGGGAAAAGTATGCTAAAGCAATTTGCGAATGTAAATAAGTAAATTACTTTCAAACTATGACCACAACACAACACACTCTGCATAGTTCAGGTGGAAAGTTGTTCCACTAAAAATACTATGAGCTTCATGATGATGTTGCCACCAGCACACCCTGCAACATGTTGTCTGTCCACTCTCGGGTAGTGGCATCTTGGAGTGGACAGGACATTTGCATGGCAGGATGTTTGTGCTCAGGTGTCCTTGGACTAATTAAAAGCCTTTATATTTCACAAATACAGATCCACAGAGTGCAGATTCGGATTCAGAATCAGATTCATAGAGACAGTCCCAGACCCAGTCACATGCGAGAGTTTCATTATTTATGTTTGAAGTTTGCTTAGCCCCAGTCTCTTAAATGTGCCATCTCTTTCTCCTCCCCTCTATCTGTCTCTGTCGCTGTTCATTTCTCTGTTCTGTTCTGTGTGCAAAATGATTTTAGTCCTGTTGGCAACAACTTTCGGTATGCAAATAGTTTCCACTCCGTATTGGATGGGAAAATTGCTTATTTATGTTTTATGCATTTTCTGTCAAGCTCACGAGTTTCCCGAAATTAGAAGCGCCTTCTTTGTTTCCCCCAAAATATGTTTTCAATTTAAACTTTGCCAGCATTTTTGGATGGGAAGGGTTGTGTTGCCAGAGACTAGACTACCAGAGACTACCAGAGACTACCAGAGATCTAGACCATTTTAAGCTCTGAAACTCGGCAACTAAATAATTTATAAAACCGGAAACTTTCTCGCAAAACGAAAACTTGGCAACTTCTTTTCCCAAACTTATTTGCAATCATTTTTGTGGAATTCAGTTGGAAAAACATAATCCCGATAAGTTTTGGATCAGCTCCTGGTGATTCCCTCGCTGACCACCAGGTGGTGGTGGTGTTGGTGCTCGTCCGATCCCCCAGCTAATTGAATTTAAGTGGCTAACTGAAAAAGGTTTTTCCCCAAAGGTCCCATCAGACCGCCAAAGGACGAAGGACGAGCTGGGACGAGTGGGTGTTATAAACAAAAGCATGGCCAAAGTTTCAGTTTGCATTTGTCGCTAGCAGCAATGAAAACGAAAACTTTTAAACGGAAATGCGAAAAGTTTTCCCAGAAAGTACGATTTATGCCTATATCTTTTATATTTATTACGGTTTTGATTTTAATACGAATATTTGGGTGATTTTTTTTTAAATTTCGGTTGAATTTGTTCTAATTTTATTAATAATTGTATAATGATAGCCGGTACTTGAGTTTCAAGGCGAAAAGCTAGTTTAGAAGCATACTTTTGGGGGCTCACAAGACAGAGAAGAATGATAGCCGGTACTTCAATTCCCTAAACAATATAAGAGTGTGTTCTAAAGAGTGTGTTGCTTACATGAGAAGAATTTGTGATATATATCCGGTACTACACCATTTTAAATAATAATAATTTAATGATACCCGATACTTAAACTTTAAAAAGCTATTTTAAAAGCAAACTTTATCAGGAATAAAGGGACAGTGACAAAGAAGAATGATAGCCGGTACTAAAATTTCCTAAAAACAATAAGATTGGGTTTAAAGCAGTTTATATGACTACTAAACTCTTAACTTTAAAGGTAAGAGAGAACAATGATACCCGGTACTGCCACTTTTTAAAGCATACTTTAATGGGCTCTCAAGATACAAGGACGAATATGGTAATACCCGGTACTGTAGCTGTCTAAAACTATTAATATCATCCTCCAAAGGGCCTTCTTGACAAAGAAATATATATTTCTTTCTATAAAATCTATAAGAAATATCATCTATCATCTATCCGGTACTTGTTCTCAGTTTAAAGCCTTTAAATCATAATTCAAGGGGCTCAAATGACTGGAAAATAGAGGAGAGAACTCATTGTATAGCTTCCCCTCTATGGAATAAAATAAGTATCCTTTAGGGAGCTTTCAGGAGAACAATCATACCTTTCTTCCTAGAAGCTCTTACTACTGACAGAAATGTTTAATGAAAGTATCCTTTCCCAACAGATCGGTTCGTTCTTCATGATCAACCTGTGCCTGGTCGTCATCGCCACCCAGTTCTCGGAGACGAAGAAACGGGAAATGGAACGGATGCGGCAGGAGCGGGCCCGATACACCTCCACCTCGACCCTGGCCAGCAGCACAAACAACTCGGAGCCTGCCACTTGCTACGCGGAGATCGTCAAATACATCGCTCACCTGTGGCGCCGCTTCAAGAGACGAATGTTAAAGAAGTACAGATTATATAAGTATGCTGCTTGTACCTTTTGATTTCATTCAATTACGTTTTCCGTTCCTTGATTTAGTTTCCAGTTGAGTTCCCCCTCCCTATCTTTCTCTTAAATGTCTCAGTATCGGTCTCTCTCGGTCGGTTTTCATCTGCGATCCTTGATCCTTTGAGTCTCGAGTCTCGAATCTCGAATCTCACTCAAAAGGCAGTAGGCTTTAGTCTTTTTTTTTTAATAATAGAATACACTAACCTCTCACAGGGAAGAGTTCAAGCTGCAGACATGGAGTTTTCTCCTCAAGATCACGTGATTTTCCTTCAAGTTTCTTCAAATAATTAATGAATTCTAAATTTCAAATATTTATTTTAATTTTCTTTATAAATTTTGAAACCAAATTGAATAAATTCTCAAATACTATTCATTCTACTTGGTTTCAAGAAAAGTCTTAAAATCCAAGCCCGAATTCCAAGGCAGCATATTTTTTTTGGGCATTTCTATAAAATATTTTATTCAAAAACATTTTCAAAAGTTTTGGAAATAAAGACTTGAGAAATGTAAGAATATGTTACAGTGGTATTCGGGTTGTTAATTTTAATTTAATTTATTTTTTTTTTTACTTTTGTTTAAAAATAACCTGTTTTTTATTTATTTTTTTCCTGCCTGTTTTTTTAATAATTTTTTTTTAAACCTGCATCTGCTCCAGTGTCTCGCATCCTGCTTTTAGAAATTAGTCTTAAAAAATATCAGCTCTAGGCTAGGGCATCTTGATTTTAAAGGCTAGTCTTAAAAAATATATTAGCTTTTGGAAAAATATTTCATTAAATGTAAAAAGCTAGCCTGGATGTTGTTTGTTTCAAAAATCAGTCATAAATAATATAGTTTATTAGGAGACTAAATGGACCAAGAAATGAATAAAACTGATATTAGACACACATTAAACAGAAAAGGATATATTTGATATCCTTAGAGAGGAAACACATTAGTGAGATTAGTCTTCGGAAGGACATCATCAGTGGAACCTCGTAGAAAAAAAATCAAACCAACCACTCCCTAGACAGCCCTCTATAGTCCTTATCCTGTTGCCTTTTACCTTCTTTCTTAGTCCTTATTCCTTATTCCTTATTCCTTATCTGTATATCCCCTTGAATCCTTTGATATCCCTACGTGCCTCACACTTTAGCTGCCACACAGAGCGATGCTTAAAAAAATAAAAATAAAATACACAATACAGAGTACAGAGTACAGAGTACGAATGGCACTGAATCCGCGGGTGGGACTCGTGTTAATTTGGATCATTTGCATTTTTGTACTGTCGTTGTCCTTAGTTCATTTGATTGAATTATGTAATTGCGATTGTTGTCTGTCTACTGGCTAAGCACACTCCTAAACACACACTCTTACACACACTCACTTGAAAGCGACATCGCACTGACACAACAAATGAAATGAGAGTGCACGTACAAAAGGACACCCCAGAGCCACCCCAGAGCCACCCCAATCCGACCCACCTGCATGTGCAAATTGCGAAATGCTCT
>JAJJHT010013195.1:560011-576512 GCA_021223865.1 Drosophila pandora | reverse complement strand
AGTAATATTTATTATTAAAAATATACAAATATATATTTTTAATATTTATTTCAAGTGTAATAACCATTGCGTGTTTTGTAACCACAAATCAAAGTCTTCTTTTTTTTTCAACCCAACCCCCAAAATATATATTACACTAACCCTTACACCTCTACACACCCCCTAAACATAAAAAAAAAACTAAAAATACAAAAAGGACATCGACACCGAACTTCCTTTTTTTGTACCTGAAATTTTAGTTTTGGCGCTAAACCTTTTGGGGCACGTGCGTTGCTTTTCCTCTTCCTCTTCTTTGGGGTTGCCACTGTTTATGTTGTTGCAGTTGTTGTTGTTGTTGTTGGTGGCGACATGGGCAGGATGACACTGCTCGGACGCCATATGGCAGCCAAACAATGCTATTAACTCCGAATTTATAACCGTATTACTCCCTAAATCAAACAGAATCGATTCCTTATAGAAGGCACCAACTTTTCTGACTTTTAAAAGCAAAATAAATATATTTTTAGAATTGCGCGTCCTTTTTGATTTTTATACATATATTTATTTAATTTCCACCATAAAAATCAAAATCACTATAAAAATATCAATATTCTTTATAACGATTATTGGGATTATTCGGGAGGATTATTCTTTCGATGCTTCCTCGTTGAGCGCGCGTTTGAAAATAGCAGCAATAGCACTTGTGCTTTCTTCTTCCACAAATACTTTTCAACAAAATAACAAATACGATTTGCCAATGGAATTTCACATTTAACTAGACTTTTTTTCAAGTGTTTCCCTGGAGTTGGAGCATTTAGTTCGCTACGAACTTGGCCTGTTGAGTAAGGTTAGGTTGCAGTTGCGCCTGAGAGAGAGGGGACTATGCGACCTCTCGCTCTATAAGACATGTTGCGTATAGGGCCAGATGCGTGCAAGTGAGAGGTCGTAATTCTATCCTTATTCCTTGCAACTCCCCAAAACAAAGCAACATGTTCGGAATTATTGAGCTTTTGTTATGCGATATTATTTTATATTTATTTTTTTAACAAAAAACATATAATATGAGTAAGATACATTTTAAAATTTCATGAAACTAAACAAACTCTTAAGCACTTAAATTAGGGGAACGGCTACGGGGGTTCTTATTTGGCTATGATTTTAAAAACCCACATCAAATTTGAATTGGCGGGTACAAAGGTCCACACTTTTGGCGGTTAGATAGGGCCACACTTCTTGTATGCAGTTTACTCCGTCTATCGATTGTGTTAAATAAATATTACCTTTGAAAAATAAATGTTAATATTTTAAAAGCTTTTCAAGATATAAAAGAACAAGTATTATAAATATTGAAAACTTTTATTTAAAAAATAAAGAACAATTTCAAACAGCAAAAACTTACAAAAAACAAAGTCTAAAATATTAAATCAAGAAAGTTGTTTGAAATCTGTTATTATCTGTTATTAAATACCAAATTCTAAAACAAAAAGACCTCATCTAGCCCTTTTTTTTTAAAAAAAAAGCTTATTTTATGAATATATTCACTCGATCTAGTCGCCTATCGATATTACTGTCGAAGGTTTCACAGCTCTATGGTCGGAATTGTTATTGTTTTCTTCGCTTTTAACCTTAACGTGTTTTGAGTTAATTTCCTCCGATTTCGAGCCGCGTGCCAATTTCACCTTTCCATGTTTTGATTCCGTTTAAATTCTCAATAGCCAGTTCTCTGACAAGTTTTTCCGCCGCCAATCGGGAAAATGCTGAAGCCGCTCTACTATTTGTTTTGGTTTTCCCTTCCGTCTTTGGCGCTCCCCGGGCTCTTCTTCTTTCTGCTCGCTGGAGGGGCTGCCGGTGGTGATGTGGGCGTGGCAGCGGGCCAGGAGGCGGTAGAATGTAGTCGTTTGGAGCGAGCCGATATCGAGGGAAGACTCTCTACGAAGACACCATACCGAGCGATCGCCAATTTTAATGAAACTTCGCCACAATATGCCGGTAGGTATTGGAGTTTTAATTTTTTTTTTTTTTTTTGCTTAATCATGTACAGTACGCACCCGCTAAGAGAAACCATCGTGGCAGAGCACTCTACCAAAGGTATTTAGTATAGACTTCATGGCGAAATAACACTGTACTTCTGGGAAAATGACTTAAAATTATAGTTAATCGCAATTAACTTAATATATTTCATGATTATTTTTCTTAATTGTAAAATATTTGTGTTCCCTGCAGTACAGTGTATGTGAATTTTGTAAATAAGATAGATTAGATGTGCAAAGATAGAAATATAAATAGACATTACTAGAACACCTCTAGACAATTGCTCTGAATGCTATTTCTTATCGCGAAAAAATGCGACTTTTTCTATTTTTGTGATTTACTTTTCTAGATGTTTGCATGTAGATTTGTGAATATTTTTTTAAATATTTAACCAGTTTACAAATTTTATTATTTTCTAGGTTTTTTTTTGGTTCTTTTTCTTTGCCCATGACTTAAATTATTCGCAAAATACCTTAAAATAAAGTCAAAATAAAGTGTCTTAGTCGGTGCCTACAGTACTACTTCGTTCGGGGGGTTGCTGATCCAGTTGACTATCCTTTTCCACACATTTCTCCTCACAAGGATGCCGTCCAACGCGAATCTGGTCGATCATCCGCCACGGCACCCGCAATCCCAGCGAGAAGGTAATCCTCCTGGCCCAGACCCGCCTCGCCGAGATCAAGGAGGACATCCTGAACCAATCTAATCCGAATCTCTGTGCCGGGGAGCTGAAGAAACTGCGCAAGTGGAGCTGGAATTTCCTGAACGCCGCCGAGGACGAGAAGCTGCTGGTGGCCGAGGGCGAGGACGAGCTGACCGAACTGGCGGAGCGCATGCAGAACCGTTTCCCATCCCTCTTGCCGGACATCTACGACCCTGGCTGGTACTTCTTCAAGTATACGGCCACCCAGAGGACCCTGAAGAGCGCCCAGAGCTTCGCCACAGGGCTTTTTGGACGCCATCGGATCCATGCTGTGCGGTATCCTCCTCCCATGCATCAGGATCCCATTCTAAGGGTATGTACCGTTCCTATTTCTAGCCTGTATACCTGTTTACGAGTCCAGGTAAACCCGAGAAGGTAGGTACAAGCATGGATATTGAAAAATTCAAGGTAATTAGGGTATCTTCAAGGTAACGATATGATTTTGGGTGGAATTGCTATGTGGGTTACCTGAAAGGTAATTATTTAGGTAATGGTCAAAGGATTCGCCGACAGATACAGGAAATGCAGTAAGTTGGGTTCAAAATAAATACATTCGATCAAAACAGCAAAACAAAAATCAAAAGGCTTTTATTAAATTCAAATTATTGGACTATCGAAGACTAAATCCATTCGATTATTCATCGCATGCGCTTCATATATCGCCTATCGATTGAGCGAAAAACGTGACTAATCGATATATCGATAGGCATGTCACATCGATGTTTTCTCCACCGCTAAAAGAAAGTGTGACTAGAAGAACGAAATAAGAAGAAACGAAGAACGAAAAGCCGTAAATGCGTATTTCCTTTCCCGTCGCTGACTATTTTTTGAACATTCGCCGTGGGCACGGAAGCCATCGCATACTGCGATTCGTTTTGATTTTTTGTTTTGCCAGCCGTTTTCGACTGGCGCCGCGTGTTTTGCACGCCACCTCCGCCGCCTCGCCCGTCTCCGCCACCGTCACCGCCTGCGCCATCCGCCTGCCGCCAGTGCGTTTTCTTCTTTATTCGGGGCGAGAGTTTTTCAGCCGCAGACTCAAAATGGGCCAAGATCCGTAGGAGTAGCAGCCTGAAACGTGAGCGAGGCGAAAGGAGAGAGATAGCGAGAGTGCGAACAAGGAGAGAAACAGAGAGAAGAGAGGACAACGGACAGAGGCAAAGTGTGAAAAGTGTTTGGGGTTATGTGCTAGTCCCCGCGGGGGAGTCATCGTCACCGTCTGCCCGTCAGCCGTCTGCTCCCGCCTACCGTCTGCTGAATCGCAATCAGAATCGGAGACGTAATCGCGTGGAATGTGAGCCAGCCACCCCCACCTGCCCCAGCCGCCTGTATCGCCCCCCCGCCCGTTCCATCGAATCCATCCGAAACGGCAATAATACTTTTTCACAGACACTCGCTCGTGCCTCAGTGCCAGTGGCAGTACCAGTGCAGTCCAGTCCAGCTGGTACTCTCAGATTCCGATTCCGGGAAATCCAACCAATAAATATGCTCGAATCCCATTATAGCGCCATGCTCAACGCTGCCGCCTCGGTTGCAGCGGCTGCGGCCAGTGCTGCTGCTGCTGCCGCCGCCTCAGCCTCCGCATCCGCCTCCGCCGACGACAATAGCAACAACAGCAACAATAGCAACACCACCAGCAACACCAATAGCCAGAGCCAGAGCAGCAACACCAACAGCAACAACAGCAGCAGCAACGGCAGTGCCGTGGACATAGCCGGAACTGAAGCAGCCACCGGAACCGAGGGAGACGACGACAGCCAGGATGGTGCCAACTGGAGCCGCAAGAAGATGATCAAATGGCCATTGCCGATGACGCTCGGAGACGTGAAGCTGTCCTTCTTCCCAACCACGGATCTGAGCGGAAGATTCGTGTTCGGGGAGCGGATCCGGGATGAGAAGTGCCCGCTCTCCTTCCTGGCTAAGCGCCACTCGGAGGCGATCGTGGCGATGGTGTACGAGCGCCAGACCTGGCGCATTCGGGAGCGCATGAAGACGGCCAGTGTGGCGCTGGTCCTCTGCCTGAACATCGGCGTGGATCCGCCGGACGTCGTCAAGATCCAGCCGTGCTCCCGCCTTGAGTGCTGGATCGATCCCAGTTCGGTGTCGCCGCCAAAGGCCATGGAGCTGATTGGGAGCAGCCTGCAGATGCAGTACGAACGTTGGCAGCCGCGGGCGCGCTACAAGAAGTGCCACGATCCCACGGTGGAGGACGTGAAGAAGCTGTGCACGTCGCTGCGCCGCAACGCCAAGGGCGAGCGCATCCTGTTCCACTACAACGGCCACGGCGTGCCCAAGCCGACGGCCAACGGGGAGATCTGGGTCTTCAACAAGACCTTCACCCAGTACATACCGCTTAGCATCTTCGAGCTGATCACCTGGATGTCGGCGCCGTCTATCTACGTCTACGACTGCTCCAATGCCGGGATCATCATCAACTCCTTCCAGCCCTATGCCGAGCAGCACGAGCTCGAGCTGGAGAAGCAACGGGCCACCCTCCAGAAGAGGGGCGGCGTACCGCAGCTGGCAGGCACTGGTGGTGCTCCGGGTACGGCCGGTGGACAGAACCAACAGATGCAGCAACAGGTCAGCTACAAGAACTGCATCCATCTGGCCGCCTGTGCCGCCAACGAGATCCTGCCGATGAACGCCCAGCTGCCGGCCGATCTCTTCACCAGCTGCCTGACCACGCCCATCAACATAGCCCTCAAGTGGTACGCCATGCAGGAGAAGCTGGGCATGGTGCCGCCCATCCAGAGCGAGCTGATCGACAAGATACCAGGTAAGATCCAGTCGTAATCCTCTAGAGAAACGATGATGATAGTTTGGCAATTCCAGGCAAGGTCAACGATCGCCGGACCATGATGGGCGAACTCAACTGGATCTTCACGGCCATCACGGACACGATAGCCTGGAACACGCTGCCGCGCGAGCTGTTCCAGCGCCTGTTCCGCCAGGACCTGCTGGTGGCCAGTCTGTTCCGGAACTTCCTGCTGGCGGAGCGCATTCTGCGCAGCCACGACTGTACGCCCGTATCGCTGCCCGCTCTCCCGCCCTGCTTCCGCCATCCGATGTGGAAGGCGTGGGACCTGGTGGTCGACCTGGCGCTGCAGCAGCTGCCCGACATCCTCGAGCACAATGCCCCCTACCGGCAGCTGCCGTTCTTCGAGCACCAGCTGACCGCGTTCCAGGTGTGGCTGGACAGCGAGTCCGAGTCCCGGACACCGCCCGAACAGCTACCGATCGTCCTGCAGGTCCTCCTCTCCCAGGTGCACCGGCTGCGGGCCCTGGAGCTCCTGGCCCGGTTTCTAGATCTGGGCCCGTGGGCCGTCAATCTCGCCCTGGGCGTGGGCATCTTCCCGTATGTGCTGAAGCTGCTGCAGAGCTCCACCCGCGAACTGCGACCCGTGCTGGTGTTCATCTGGGCCAAGATCCTGGCCGTGGATCCCTCCTGCCAGGTGGACCTGGTCAAGGAGTACAAGTACTTCCTGTCCGTCCTGCAGGACACCACCGTCTCAAAGGAGCACCGCACCCTCTCCGCCTTCGTGCTGGCATCCATCGTGCACAACTTCCTGCTCGGCCAGACGAGCGCCCTGCAGGGTCCCCTGCTCTCCATCTGCCTGGAGCAGCTGAACGACGGCAGCTGGCTGCTCCGCCAGTGGCTGGCCATCTGCCTGGGCATGCTGTGGCAGAACTTCGAGAAGGCGCGCTGGTCCGGTGCCCGCGACCTGGCCCACGAGAAGCTCTACGTCCTGCTAAGGGACTCCATTCCGGAGGTCCGGGCCGCTGCCGTCTTCGCCCTGGGCACCTTCATCAGCTCCGTGACGGATCGCAGCGAGGAGCAGGCGAACAACATCGATCGCATCATCGCCGTCACCCTGCTGGAGACCGTGGGCGAGGACATGTCGCCACTGGTACGCATGGAGCTGGCGGCCGCCCTCCAGTGGATGGTGCTGCTCTTCGAGTCCCAGTTCGTGGCCATCTACCAGGTGGAGCATGTGCGGGATCACGCCTCCGCCTCCTCGTTCGTGATGTGTGGCGACAGCCGGGATCTTATCTCCTCCACGCACAGTCTGGAGCGGCATGTGAGCATGCGCCGCGGCGCCAGTTCTAGTTCCATATCGAACATGGGCGGCGGTGCCTCCACCTCGAGCGGCGGGGGATCGGCCAGTGGCGCCGGGGGCGGCAGCCTGTCCGGCAGCACGTCGGGCCGTTCGAAGAGCGGCTCGGGCGGCAGCTCAGGAGCCGGAGCAGCTGCCGGCGGCACCAACACCATACCATATCAAATGATCTTCACCAAGCTGTGGCAGGGCATCTGCAATCTCGCCCAGGACCCGTTCCCGCGGGTGGCGGCCATCGCCCACGAGATCGTGGAGCATGTCCGGGACACCGCCCTGTGCCCCATTATGGCCGCCAAGGAGGCCACCATGGCCACGGCCACGGAGAAGTGCAACAGCCTGAGTGTCAGCCTGCCGCCGAGTCCCAACACCAGGGTGAACTACCTGAGCGGCGCGGCCGGCGGAGGGGGAGCTGGAGGAGGGGCCGGCGAATCCCCGCCCGTGGGAGCCACCGCCTCGGGCGCCAGCCACTGGGCCCAGAAGCTGCGACTGTCCGGCAGCGGAGCCGGTGTGGCCGCCGGTGATCCGCACGCCATACTGCAGCGGAAGCTGCGCACCAGCTCCATCAACGACGAGACTGACAGCGCCCCGGCGGCGTATCCGGGCCGGCCGGGGTGGGGCGGGTCGCTGGGACTGCCGAGCGGGCCGCGGGAGAGTACCCACTCGGCGCGGAGCAGCGGCAGCGAGAGCAACCAGTACCTGGAGCCGCCCCAGAGCCTGACGCCCATCGTCCAGACGGAGTTCATACCGTGGGCCATCTCCTACTTCACCCGGCCGGGGAAGCATCGCTACAGCAGCGCCGAGGGAGCAGCGGAGGAGGGATTCCAGCGGTTCCCCGTCGACCGCAACTCGGCGGAACTGAGGAAGCGGAGCTCGCGGTACATGCGGAACGACTTTGTGCGGCGGCAGGCGCGACGCCATCAGCGGGAGCAGAGCGATCGGTCCGGTTATGAGATGTGCGTGTGGAACCGGAAGACCCAGTTCACGCCCTCCATCGTCAAGCTGCTGCCGTACGAGCCTCAGATCGCGGTGGCCTACCGGGAGAAGGTGCTGGCCTACGACTTTCAGTGGAACTCGGTGCGAACGTACGGCTCGGAGGCGATGGCCGGCACGCCGCACGGCTCCTCCTCGGTCTTCTCGCGGGTCAGCAGCGTGGAGTTCATCAACGCCCAGGACGAGGCGCTCAAGCTGGTGGCCCACGACGATGGAGTGGTGCGCGTCTGGCAGTCCTCGCCCGGCGCCCACTCCTCCTCGTCCTCCTCCACCTCCTCGTCGGCGTCGTCCTCCTCCTCGACGGCCGACGATCCGCCGGCCAAGGCGCGCCTGGTCACCGCCTGGACTGCCCTCAGTCCGGTCCACCAGCAGCAGAACAACTACCGGCAGCGCATCATCGGCTCCGGCGGCGGCAGCATCGGCAAGGGCATGGATGCCAGCAGCCTCAGTCCGATGTCCAGCGGCATCGTGACCGCCTGGCAACAGGCGCAGCAGCACCTGGTGGTGGGCGGCGGCGGCTGTCGGTATCTGCGGCTGTGGGACGTGGAGCGGGAGCTGCGGCTGAGCGACATCCCGCTGGGCCGGAGCGAGGCGGGTGCCGCCCGCGTCCTGGCGCCCTACCTGCCCAACATGCGATGCGACGTGATCCTGGCCGGCTGTGACGACGGCTCTGTGCGGCTGTTCGACAAGCGGTGTGCCCCGCAGGAGTCCCGGATCTGTGTCTATCGGAGGCACGACGCCCCCATCCTGCACGCCAGCCTGCGGGCCAACGAGACGGTGCTGGTGTCCGGTTGCACCGACGGCCGGATCAATGTGGTCGATGTGCGGGCCACCTCGTTCCCCTACGGCGTCGAGGAGCGTGTCATACACAAGTGGAATGCCGGCAGCGATGTGACGGCGATCGCCAGCCACCAGATCGCGGACACGGTGGCGTGCGGGAATGCCTTCAAGATCAGCATCCATTCGCTGGACGGCCGGCTGCAGAAGACGCTGCGCACCAACGAGGGCTTCATCGGGCCCAAGACCGGCCATCCCACCTGCCTCTCGTTCCATCCGTACAAGGTGCAGCTGGCGGTGGGCTTCGTGGACAACACAGTGGCCATTTACAGCCCCACGGGAGCAGGTAACACTCCATCCGCATCCGGTTGACTTTTTCACTTTTCTGACTTTTTGACTTTTGGGGTTTGGGAGTTTTTACTTTTCCGATATCCGATATTCGATTTCCAATTATTTTGACAATCACTTGCCAGGGATAGCCACTCCCCAGGGAGATCTGCTAGCCCTGGACACTCTTGACACATCCGCTCATCCCACTCGACCTTGTCTTTCGCTTCTTTTCAGTTCTATAAGCGCTGCGGAAGATGGAAAACTGACGTCGATAAGAATCCCGATACCTTGGTCAACGCACGCAGGTTCCTCGCGGAACCGCAGATGCAGTCAGCAGTGGAGCATGTGCGGAGCAGCACCCGGCTACCGGAACTCCGGCCGGAGGATGTCCAGCTCATGTATACGGTGTGCGCCTTCGAGACGGCATGGCGCCGGCCGCGCCACGGTGATCGATGGCCCACCCACTCGGTGTGGTGCAACTTCTTTGATGTGCCCGCCCTGAATGCCATGGAGTTCTTCGAGGACCTGGAGTACTATTGGAACGATGGATACGGCTATGAACTAACCCATCGCATTGCCTGTCCGGCAATAGCGGATATGTTTGCAGCCATAAGGTAGGGATTGGTCTCATTCCTCCTTGTTTCTTGGAAATAATTCATGATCTTGATCTTGGCAGTTCCTCGGATGATACTGAGGAGCAAGGACCGCTCCGGTCCAATGCCACATTCTACTTCACGCACTCGGGAACGCTGCTGAAGCTGCTGGCCCACCTCGGACTGGCCCGGGATGAGGAGCCGCTGACGCACAGGCATTTTGCCAGCGAGAGGCTCTGGCGCACCAGCCAGATAGACGCCTTCGCGACCAATCTGGCCTTCCTGCGCTACGAGTGGGTGGCTTACTCTTTGATTTTATTGAGAGATTCAATTAATAACGATGTACTCTTTCACAGTTGCGATGAGGATGAGCCGCATGTCCTGGTATTGCACCAGGAGAGAGTGGTACGCCTGCCCGGCTGTCCACTGGACAAGGACCTCTGTCCGCTGGCCACGCTGCGTCGCATCTACGCCGACAGCGTGGAGCGCTGCGACTTCGAGGAGCTGTGCCAGCTAAAGGACTAAGCTCCAGGACCCAAGCCGTCTGCTCTGCTGTGCTCCCCTGCCGCTGCAAGACCGACCTCGAGAAATGGGATTCGTCGGAATGATGTTATTGGATACTGAACTGAACTGAACTGATATGGAGATGTACGGATGCTATAAGTGGGGCCTATTGGGACGATCTAGCCTAGGGTTAGTTAAGTAAGCAAGTGACCAGGACAGGACAGGACAGAACAGAGCGGGAGGGCCGAATGGGCCGAGTCTGTCCAAGTCTGTGTGTTTTGTATGCCTTATTAATCAATGTGGACCATCCAATCCGAGGGCCAGGGGGCAGGTCGCGAAGTCGTGATGAGACGAATAAAGAGAGTCGATGTGGAGAGATGGAGGAGGAAGTGGTAGCCCGTGTCATGCTTTATTACTATACCTTACGTTTTAAATATTTTAACTCCCAAATACCTCGTCCTTTTTTACGTTTTTCTTTTTATTTTGCTGTTGTACTGCACCCTGATCCCTGATCCCCGATCCCCGATCCTTGATAGAGATCCAAGTCCCAACATAGTGTACATATATAAATAACGATTTCTAAGATTACCTATAGAACCTATATACACTTACACGATTATAAAGATATATATATCTCTATATATGCATATATGCCTCTACTCAGACCTCCACTCCTTCCCCGCACCAGTAACTGAACCAGCAGATGCCACAAACCAAACCAGAGGATAAGAAGGGAACGTTCGTTGTGCTAACTTGTGTTATATACCTATAGACCGATTACCAACTACACTATATATTTATATAGCCTACACGCTTAAGAGGAGGCGCGGAAGTGAACAAATGTTGGGTGTTCCTACTGAAACAGAGCTCTCAAGATCTATAAATTTAAAAAAAAATTAGTAAAAAAAACACATACAGAACACGAGAAAGAGACGGACGTGTCTTGGGTGACAGAGAAGGCTAGAGTCGGCTAGAGAGTGAGACAGTATGAGAGATAGAAGGAGAAACCCATACACTTTGTACATAATATCTTAAAAATGTAATCACTTTTTTCTTATCTTATATATATATATTTTTTTTATATGTTTGTCCCAACAATTTAAGAACAAAAAAAACAACAACAACAGCAGTAACCGTAACAACAAATACAATTAACGAAATTCTAGTTTAAAGCTTAATGCGCTTGAACTTTTCACTTTGTTTAAGCTAAAAATAAAATATGAAAAATCGAAGAAAATCAATTATTGGCCTGGCTTGGTTCTCTGCCTATTTTCACTTATTTGTGGTTGGGTTTTGGCTCTCTAGATACTTGATTGAAAGAGTTGTAGATACCCTCTTGTATGCCCTTTTCAGAGGAGGTCTAGGGATAAAGGTCTAAGACCTTTTTCCTGGAGAGTCCTTGTCCTCCAGAAAGTCTGGTTTTTAAACTACAATTATGGGTCTTAGTTTTAAAAATATTTGCTAGAAAGTTACAGGTTTTTTTTTTTAATTTTACTTACTTTTACGGAGATTCATCGATAGAACAGTTATAGATCATATAGATCACATAGATCAGTCAGATATTAAATTTTTTTTGTTACTTTTTCTTGCTAATCTATAATTATTACAAATCCGAAACAAAAAACCCTATATCTAAGCTAATTTAAGATAGTAGGTATTAAATTAGTACTATAAAATCTTAAATTTTCACTACTACTTTGCTGGATTTTTTGAGATATATATCCCATAAAAATGAATCAAATAAAATAGCATTAAAATCATATAAAATTCGATAAAAATGGAACGATATTTTTGTGTATCCGAAAAATCCGATGATAAATTTCTCAATTTTATAAGAAATCGTTTCGATTAAGAAGCTTCTCTTCAAGATCAAGAAGAAATAGCTTTATAAAAATTATAATAGCTACTATATCTTAAAGGGCTAATATCTCTCAATATATCCTAAAGGGCATTAGCTTTCCCCTACAGACTAGACCTTGGCCTAGCCAAGACCTTTCTTGTTTGCATTTCAATGCCATTTTCCACAAGCTTTTCCATTTCTATTCCCATTTCCATTTCCATTTAATGGTTGCTGACTTTCCGTGTTTGCCCAGCGTGTGCTCTGCTAGTGTTTACACCTGGTACAGGTAATTTGAGTTCCTCCATTTGGAGAGAGACCTGCCTCCCCTACCAGCCGTATCAAAGGCCACCCAGGGGGGGTCTAAAATCGGGAATCGGATCGGAGGGAAGTACGGATTCCGATCGACAAGGGCAAGAAATCAAGTTGGCAGGTGGGGGCAGGAGGGCTGTGCTTGCACTTGATTTTCGCATGGAACTAAGCACTTTACACTGACTACGGCGTTCTAGGGGCTTTGTTTGCCCTTTTGGCTCGGCTAGGCGGAAACCTCTCGAGCCGGATTTGGCCGGGTGCCGGCGGAGGTGTACATATTGATCTGTGTAAGTAGTTCCAGCCCAAAGAACAGATCTAGCTCTCTACACTTGAAGCTTCTCTCCAGACATTGTAGTGCCCATCATGCTCCAAGTGCTGGAACTTTTAAGGAAATCGAATCTATTGTATAACCAAATATTATAGTTATCTGTTACACTTTTCATCACTATTTCTTGACAATCTATAGTATTACAATCATTAAAAATTAATTATATGTAATTATTAATTATTATATTGAAGAAGTACTCCTTGATTACTGAGAAATGGTAAAAGCGCAGCAATATCTACTAAGGAATACATCTTCTAGGTATGGATCTTATGCCTTACCATTATTATTATTTAATATATATATTATTGAATATTTTCGACATCTGTTATCTTTTTTTTTATCACTTTTTCTATATCTATAATTATTAAAAATCTGAACCAAAAAAGGTGTTCGAGAAAGAAAAACAAAAAAAATCAGGCACGTTCAGAATAAGAATATTTTTTATATGCAATTTTGTACACCTATATAGCATATTTTCGTCACAAAAATTGATATCAGATATTTTTGGTTTCGCATGCAGGTTCGTCACCGGTATTTTACCTCAAGAGGTTTTTATACCCTTGCAGAGGGTATTATAATTTTGGTCAAAAGTGTGCAACGCAGTGAAGGAGACATCTCCGACCCTATAAAGTATATATATTCTTGATCAGGATCACCTCCTGAGTCGATATGAGCATGTCCGTCTGTCCGTCTGTCCGTCCGTCCGTTTCTACGCAAACTAGTCTCTCAGTTTTAGAGCTATCGAGTTGAAACTTTGCACACACCCTTCTTTCCTTTGCAGGCAGTATATAAGTCGGAACGGCCGGGATCGGTCGACTATATCCTATAGCTGCCATATAACTGATTGATCGGAAATGCCATAACTTTGGTGTTTTTTAAGTTAGAGGGTTGGGACTTTAAGCACATGTTATATTTGACCAAAATATCTTATGTACAAAATTTCATAAGGATCGGCCGACTATATCCTAAAGCTGTCATAGAACGATCGGAATTGGCATAACTTTGGTGTTTTTTAAGTTAGAAAGATGGAACTTGGTACAGATTACTTTTTGGGCAAAATAATTCGATATGCCAAATTTCATAAGGATCGGCCGACTATATACGATCCGCTATATATCTAATAATATAAGATGCGTGGCGCCACCTAGCGGACTGCGACTGAACTGCAAGGGTATATCAACTTCGGCTCCGCCCGAAGTTAGCTTTCCTTTCTTGTTTTTATATTATATCAGTTGTTTTTTTTGTATATCGATATGTTTTTATTTAAAGCCCACATTTAAATAAAAATATTAATTGATAGATTGAAAATAAAAAAGAAAATAAGACTCAAGAGATTGACAACTTTGAGCACCTAACAGATAAAACCAATGTTATTTATTATCAAAAACTCAAAAATTAAAAATCATAGAACTCATGGAAGAGTAGTATTTATAAGAAAAATAAAAAAATATAAGAAAATCAGCTTGAAAGTCCCTTATCTCTTTGGTAACGTATTCAAAGCCTATTTTAAATTATTTTTATTTAAAGCACCAGAGCAAAATAATTAAAATATTGAGGTGTAAAATATTGTTCAGTAAAATATTAAGAAACAAGTATCTTTTATTCTAATTGAATAATAAATGACTAAAATAATTGGGACTAAAAAAATAAAACAAAAATAAGAAAATCAGGTCATTGTCCTACCCTCGAAAAAATCAAGTATTTGAGTGCCAACCCATATTTTATTTTTTAAGATTAATAATAAAATAAAGTTATGTCCCGAAAATGTACGATGCGGCCACATAATAATCCATAGGATTCTATTGGAAATGGAATAATATTTATAGGAGGACCCAAAACATCGCTGATAGCATGCCCAGAAGTATAAAAATTAAATAAATAAAGATATTAAAGTCGTAAAAACTACGATGCGACCACCTAAATAATCCATAAGGTATCATTGGAAATAAAATGTTTTAAGAAGAACACAAGCGTGGAATTATGTATTATATATTTTATTTAAAAACCATGTTAATATATGGTATTGAATGTAATGCCACCGAAAAACTACGATGCGACCACCTAATAATCCATAATTATATCATTGGAAATAAAATAATTTTCTTAGGAGAACACAAACGACTCCGAAAGCATCGAAATTCCTATCCAACTTGTGGTGGAAGCTAGTAGCGAGCAACTGCACGTAGAAAATGTCAAGCCTTAGTAGAGTAAAGGAAGAAATAAGAGCCGGAAGTTGGTGGAACCGACTGGTTTTCTCCAAAATACAAAATAAAATAAGAAAAGCAGAGAGGCGCTCGACGGTGGATTTTGTGCGTCTATAACCACCGCAAAATAATATTTGGGGTTTTGCGGGAAAACAGTAAAATAAAATACTTAAATATAAAAATATAAAAATAAAGAAATAAGCAAATAAGGGTGAGACCTGCCTGGATCGAAGACGGAGGCAGACTGAATCTAGAGGCGAAATGTCAAGGGTCTTCCCCGAAAACTAACCTGAACCAGTTGCGAATTATAACAACCAGCCCCCAACAAAAAGTTCAAACTTTAAAGCTCTCTTTAAGGGGCGAATGAAGGGGCACAAAAATATTAAAATTAATTAGTTATTTGTTTTTATTTACTAAAAATCATTGCAAATGATGGTGGCTTAAAGGTAAATCTTAAAATTTAATTGGAAAGCTAATTTGTGACCACATTTCGTTGTGTATTATTTTGTGAGAAATGGAAACCCCTCTACAGCCGGGAGATTCCTTCATTGGCGTACAGCTGATTCTCCTTCGAAGGACTCGCTTCCCCAGGGGCGACTACCTCCTACACCTGCTCCTCCTTCTCCTTCCTGGACGGCTCCTCGTCGAAACGCACTCTCGGCTCTGTCCGGGATATGACCACCGTCTCCTGGCCGGATCCCGCCATCTGACTCCGCCGAAGATCCGTGCCAATGGCATGGAGAGTGTTGTAGCAGCAAAAGAGGAGCAGAGAGTAACTGAAAAGGATAGAGGATTAGGATATGGAAGACATGATGATGAATCGTAGGACCCATTGCCTATCCGGACAAATGGGCGGCTGCTGCAATCGTCCTCCGTCCTTGACGTGGGCCAGCACCTCGAAATGGTTCCTCGCCGCATACGGTTGCTGGCCCAGCGTAAGGATCTCCCTGCACAGGACCCCGAAGGCCCACACATCCGACTGGGTGGTGAACAGACCATCCACCAGGCTCTCCGGAGACATCCAGCGAACTGGAAGCAGTCCTTCGCCCTCCTTCCGATAGTAGACGCTCTTGTAGATGTCCCTCGCCAGTCCAAAGTCTCCAATCTTCACCGTTCGCCTGCGATCTGATCCATTGGCTCCTGTGGTCTCCGTAACGAGGCAGTTTTTGCAGGCCAGATCCCGATGGACAAAGTGCATGTGCTCCAGATAGCTACAGCCATTGGCCAAGAGCTCGGAGAGCGACAATCCCTGACCGGGCTGGGAGTCGTGGAAGTAAGTTATAGAGTAGGTAGGCTTCTAGTCTTGCTTAGTCCTACTACCCACCTGCCGCCCGGGCTGCCTAGGTGCATCCCCCAGGGTCTCATAGTCCTCGATCGGACCGTGGTACGATGATGATCCTAGCGTGGTGGCATAACCGAGAAGCAGCAGGCTCTGTGTCCGGGGCTGCAGTGGATCCACCGCCATGCGTGTGTGATTCCCGGGCCACGTCGTAGACACACAGCTTGCCCTGCTGGTCCACCTGGTTGAGAGTCTCGGCTCCCGGCTCCAAGCTTCCTCCATAGAACCGAGCATATTTGATGGAAAAGTTTCGAAAATGATTCGAAATACTTGAAAAAAAATTTTATTTCAAAAGAAAGTGATTTTTTTCCAAAGTAATTATTTTTTTAGTATTCAGGTAATCAAGTATTAATTTAATAATAAAATGATTTATCTCTTAAAGTGTTTTCTTCATTATTATTTAAGAATTATTAATATTAAATTAGTATTTAAATTTAGGAAAAAAATGTTTTAGGATCA
>JAJJHT010013195.1:543504-557744 GCA_021223865.1 Drosophila pandora | reverse complement strand
TTAAAGTTATTATTTTATTAAAAATTAAACAATTGTACTAACTTACTTAAATCTACTTGAAGCTTCTTAAATCACTTTAATTTAAGCTGATTTTTTTTTAAAAAGTCTAAAAGTTCATGAACTCATAAATAAAAGTGTTTAAATTAAAGTGTATTTTTTATTAAGAAGTTAAACAATTAGAGTCTATAAAAATCTATTAAATATAGGTTACCTAAATCACTTAAGTTTAAATACATTTTTTATAAAAAATACTACAGTGCATGAACTCGTACTTAATAGACTCTTTTCAGCAGAAATGTAGGCTAAATGAAATACTTAATTTTATTAAAAATTTAACAATAAGATCTAAAAATCTATCATATACAAGTTACCTAAAACACTTCAATCTAAACACCTTTTTTATAAAAAAAAAAAGAAAACAAACTCATCGAGTATTTAAAGAGCTCCTCTAAAATATCACTCATCCGCCCCGTTGGTTGACTTACGAACTGCGAACAATGTTTACCCTTTTGTAGGCCCATGTGTGTTTTGGAATGGGTTTACTTGGTCTAAACCAATATCCGATATCCATTACAAAATTGATGACAGAATTCTGTTTGCTTTTTTTTCTCTCTCTCTATTTTTTAGTAATTATTTCAAAAGTGGAAACAAAGTAATGAGTTTTATGGTATTTTTTTGTAGGACTGTGCCTCAGTAACGATGTGGACACTTTGTTGTATCACATGAACAATGCCAGATACTTCCGGGAGCTGGACTTTGCCCGGGTGGACTTTTACGAGCGGACGAGTCTCTACCGCACCATAACGGGAATGGGCGGATCTGTGTTCCAGGGGGCGGCCACCATCCGCTACCGTCGCTTCATCCGGCCGTTCCATCGGTTCAACATTGTATCCCGGGTAAGTATTTTTATTGAAAAATTAATTTATTTATTAATTAAAATTTCTATTATTCCAGATAATATATTGGGATGATCAGTCGCTCTTCATGGAGCATCGTTTCGTGCGTCCTTCGGACAAGTTCGTCCACTGCATCGCCATCTGCCGGCAGCGGGTGATCGACGTCTCCATGGAGGCGGTAATGGCGGAGCTCCTGCCCCGCACCTCCTCCAACGGCTTCCGGGCGACGGCTCGGGCCACGCCTCCGCACACACTATCGCCTCCGGCCACGGGCGGGATCAGCAATCCGGCGATGGACACTTCGCTGGCGGAGAACGGACATGCAGCGACGCCGACAGCAACAGCAACAGCGACGGAAGCAGCAACGCCAACAGCGACGGCAGCACCGGCAGCGGCCGCCCACTGCGCCAAACTGAAGCCCTCGCTGCCCCCGGAACTGTCCAAGTGGATCGAATACAATGACATGTCCAGCAAGAATCTACGCAGTGGCTGCTGACGGGCGCCGGAAACCGGAAGACGGGCCACCGGAAATGGAGATGCCATTTTCAAAAATCTCCCATTTTTTGTTGTTTTTTTTTTTTTATAAATATACGTCTAATGCGTGTGTTAGTGTTACGTGCATGTGTGTGAGTATTGTGTGTGTGTGTGTTTTTGCGAGAGTAATTTTTTAGAGTGTAAGCTATAAGTGTCTGACGAAAGAAAAGAACAAAACTAGAAAAAAACCCGCCCCATTTGGCCTTAACTATTTGTATAATTTCCCCAGAGAATCTGTCACGCCCCCTAAGCTTCTCAAAAGCGAGAAAAGAAAAACACAAACTCCCCCCTGGTAGTCCTCAGTGTATAAGAATCTGATGTACAATTGTTTAGAAAATAGATTAAAAAAAAAATGTGCAATGATGGAAGTAGCTGTTTTGTTTAATTAATTTTTGGTTTCTGCGCCAAAAAGTGTGCTATAAAAATGCTATAATGGGTGGAGGAATATAAAAGTTATTTCTTTCTTAATTATAGCTCTTAAATGATAGCCCTTGATTAATGACTTCCACCTTTTGGCCCTCTTGAACTTTCAGCCACGACAGCCCTTTGAAACTACTGACCAGTCCGGAAATTCACAGTTTGTCTATAAAGCCAGATAGCCAGATAATCCCCCGACCACAATTTTCCGCACTTACCCGACAATTTGCTAATTGCCAAACATCAAAGTTCCCACACATTAGCAAACAGCTATCGGAATCGAAATCAATCGATCGCTTGGGTAATCTTCTCTTTTTACCTTTTGCCCTCACAGGTGTCTCGGGGGGGCGGAGAAGGCGAAGGCGCAGGGGAACCCCACCGCAACACAAAAAGAAAGCTAACGGCAATTAAGAAAGAAAGATATGTAATACGAAAGAGAGATAATAAGCGAGAGAGCTAGAAATTCTCTCATTTTTAGCTATTAGTGGTGGCAGCTTTTTGGGAAATCTTTTTGAAAAAAAACTAGAGCCTTTTCAAGTTTTAGGTACTTTTGAATTAGAAACTTTTTTATCTAACTAATGAGTTAATAAAATTCTTTTAATTATTATATTTTATTGAAAAATTGGATAGCTATTTGGAATAATTTTCTAAAAGGGGTATATATCTTCTTTAATCATTTAAAATTAAAATTTTTATATCAACTTGAAGCTTGGAAAACAAATTTGAAGAAATAAGTAAAAATTTCAGGATAGGATGGTGAAAAACAAACTTTAAATTTTATAATAATAAATATGTAAGTTCAAAAGTATAGCTCAATTCAATAATATTTCAAGTTTTAATAAAAATATTTGCAAGATTTTAAAAGTTTAAATTCCCTTAAATAGATTTATTTAATTAGAAAACACAAATTTGCTTTAAAAGGCCATAAAATATAAACAGAAAATTTAATTTTTAAAACAATAATATCTAACTATTAAAAAAAAAACAATTCCCAAGCTTTTGACTTGTTTTGACTTGAAAAAAGCCAAAATGTCAGGCCAATTGTGTTTATCGCCCCGTCTTCTTTGGAAGCTCTCTCTCTCTCGCTTTCTTCGGTCTTTCAACGCTTTGCGGTCTTTGGTCTACGGTCTCTGGTCTTCAGTCTTCTGTGGTCTTGCTTAGCCGTCAGTTGTGTGCCTCCCAGCCCTTTTCTGCCAATTCTACAACTGCCATAAATTAAATTTCAAACCAAAAACCCAAAAGGCCGAGTGCAAGTGTAAGTAAGTTTCCAGCTCATTTCCAGCGGGTTCAACGCATACAATTGACACCTTTTCAAGCCGATATTTAAAGTCTTCCGGCACACTGTGAGAAATGTTATTAATAAATCACATTTTATTTTTATTTAGTGAGTTTTTATTAGTCAACTGTTTAAATATTTATTTATTTGAGAGTTGTTTTTTTGTTTAAATTAAATATTTATATATTTGAGAGTTTCTTGAAACTTTCTTTGAACGTAACTTGAACTTTGAACTTTGTTTTTTGGAATTCCTTTTAATTTATTGGTTTTAAAGTCTAATACAAAATATTTATTCTTTCGAATAACTATAAAAACAATGTTGGAATTTTATTTTTTAAAGTAACTCATATCTTTCCCGCTGTAATCACTAAAATATTTTTTTTGTAAAATTTCCCCAAATGTCAAATATTTCTCCAAGTTCAACAATGATTTGTTAAAATACCTCAACCGGAACAGGTTTTAGCTTGGAATATTTTTATATTTTAGAGAATAAATCATATTTTTCTCCGCTTGAAAGGTGTCGTGTAAGTTAATGATTTGTTTTCGAGAAAAACTTTCGCTTTCAATAACCGGCTTTCCTCTCCGCGCTTTCAGAAACATAAACCGCAGAAATCATGTCTTGGCTGGTGGTTCTGCTGATCTTGTACATCATCTGGGATGTGAACTACTTCATCCGGTGTGTCTTCACCGTCTTTGCGGGCAGGCTCTTCCAGGGCAAGCGCAAGGTGACGGACACGACCTCGATCTTCGGCCTCTGCACCTCCCAGGACGTGGACATCTTCATCCGGCACATGAACAATGCCCGGTACCTGCGGGAACTGGACTTTGCCCGCTTCCACTTCTATGCTCTGACCGGACTGTACGAGCGGATCCGGGCCAGGGGCGGCGGCGCCGTCCAGGGGGCCAGTAGTGTCCGGTATCGTCGCACCATTCCCATCTTCCATCCGTACAAGATCACCACGAAGCTGGTGTGGTGGGACGACAAGGCCATCTACATCGAGCAGCAGTTCATCACCCTGGCCGATGGCTTCGTTCGGGCAGTGGCCCTCTCCAAGCAGTGCATCACCAACTGCAACGTCCTCGACATCCTCAAGAACTACCCGGAGGCGGCCAAGCGCCCGGAGATGCCCGAGGATCTCAAGCTCTGGCTGGATGCCATCGAGCTCTCCAGCCAAAAGTTGCGCAAAGACAAGTGATTCCCAAACCTCTTCGAATCTTGCCTTAATTTTTTTTTTTTTATAAAAATATAAGACTTAATTTTGCTCAAAATGATATCTGAAATAATAATATTAAAACGTACATGAAAACTATTTTTTAGTAAACTTTGTGTAAATATTTCATAATTTTAAAGGAAATATCTTTATTAAATACAGTGGCTAAGGCTTTTTTAAAAAATATATAAAGATTTGTTATATTTGTATGGAAGAGTATCTAAAAAGGGTTTTTGAAAAGCCTAGACTTTAAGATTTTGATTTTTTTTCTATACAGTTGCAAAAACTAAAAGTAAAATTAAGTTTTGTGGGATAAAATTAAAATAGAATTATATTAGAAAAAATAGAATCGTTTATATTTTTACAAAATATTTGAAATACCGCTAGAATTTGTAATATTTTGAAATAGAGTAGTTTTAGAGATTTCGAAAAACCTTTTAAAAATCAAACCAAAACTTGCCAAAAAATGATACAAGCTATGAAACATTTAAGATGATCTATGATCTGAAAAGTTCTATTACTCTATAAACTTTTCATTATCTTCTTAAGTGTTTAGCCCCTTCTTCAAAGAAAATCTTCCTAATATATGATTCTTCACGAGACTCTTATGTTTTTTGTATTTTTTAGAGACCCTGCTTACAAAAACCTTTCTTTCTTCTCCCGACTTTCATTTATGCTAAGTCCGTTATCACGCAACGCCACGTCTCTGTCGATAAGTCGATGGATTGTTTATTTTCTTTTTTATATTTGTTGTTATTTGTGTTGTTGTTGTTTCCGTTATGGCTCAGCTCATCAGTATATAGTTTTTACATTTTTTCTTGTGTTTTGTTACATAAATCCATAACGAAAATGTTTAGGGGGGAGTTGCACCATCAGCGGTTTGGCGGCCAAAGCTGATGCGAAAAAAGGGGGGAACGAAAAATAATTATAAACAAATTTCAAGAGGCTGAAAATGACTGAGGGAGTGGGGAAAGAGTTAAATACTTTTTCGGGAAGTTACGGATTTATTATTAAGAAGAGGAAAATAGTTTATTTAAGAGGTAAGGAAAGGGATTTTGATAGAAGAAGTTTTGGGATTATGAAAGCCAAGTAAGTTTTTAATTAAAACTAATTGAAATAAGTAAAACAAAAAATACTTAATAACTTTTTTGAAAGATATTCAACCTTACGATCATATATGAACATTTTTTTTAAATTTAAAAGAAGGTTCAACACTTTTTATGTATTTTTAATATTTTTTTGTCCCCATATTATATTACTCATACGCAGTGTGGTTCATAAATTTTCATAAATAGTTGTCAACATAAATGGCAACATAAATTTTCTCAGAAAATAAAATATTATTAATAAAAAACAAAGGTTTCAATTTTCTTAATATTCTTAATTTTATTATTCCCATATAATATTACTCATACGCAATGTGGTCCTTAAAGGCTAAGCAAATAGTTTTTATTGTGAGGTAATTTTAGGACCTCCAAATTTAGTTTTTCTACAAAAAATTACTTACTTTTTTAGTTCAAAAATTAGGGTAAAAAAAGTTCGTTAAACATTTTTTTTTAGTTTATTTGCAAAACAGCACAAGTTCGTTAACCTTTTATTTTGCATAACTAGGCGGAAATCTTGGTAAACTTAAAATTTAAGACAGAAGATATATTTTTGAAGAGTTTTCCGAACAGTTTTCCAAGCAGCTGTGACGTCAGCTGGTGCCACACGGCGTATGAGTGACCACATCCACTTCCCGTTGCACATCCCCCTTTTTTTTTCTTTTTTTTTGTTCTTTTTTTCAACAAATAGTTCGTGTTCGAGTGCTTGGATCAAAATGTGGATCAAAACGTGACACTGAAATCTAAACATAAATCTCATTCATAAAGTATGCAGACGGCGCGCGTCGCTCATCTCTCTCTCTCTTTCTTCATTTCTCTAAAGTTTCTCGGTTTCTCTATGCCATGCCCCCCTTGTATGCAACACTTGCAACCGAAGTGTATTCGGTTTTTCGTTTCGTTCGTGCCACTTCGGCTCGGTCCGATTTTTTAACTATTTTTAACTGGCAGTGCGCAGAATTGTCAGTTTATTTTGAGCAACCGCGGCGAGCGCATTAGAACACGCAGAAATCGAATCGAAAAACAATCCGAAAACCCTAAAATCCAAAAATCTCTTAAAATCTCTTCAATCTTCTAACCAGAAAGCACAAAAAATAAACCAGAAATTGTAAAAATAAAATTGGAAAAGTGTTTAAAAAGAGAATCGAATTTTTTTTTCAAGTTTAAATTTCAAAATTGTGCCCGATAGTGCGCGATAATCGATAAAAACGATAAGACAAATATCGTTAACAAGTAAAGTCCAAGTAAATGTCCTTAATTTATTTTGAAAAAAAAATATTATTTTTGAATAGATATCCCACAGAAGTGACAATAAAATAACAACAAACTGTTGCAGTTTATTGACAGTAGCAGGCAACAAAAAAAAGTCAGAAAAAAAAACACAAAACCAGATTGAAAGCAAACAGCAACAACAACAACTTGAAGTAATTTGCAACTGAAAAGAAATGCGGCAATGGGGCAACAACAAAGTAAACACATAGATTGCCCCGATCACCAGTGGCTTCGTCCCTCCCCAAAAAAAAAAAAAATAAAATAAAAAATGTAAAAAAAAAAGAGAAAACTTTTCGTGGACGACACTTTGAAATAACAACAAAAGCAATACTTACAAGCTACAACAACAAGGGGGGGTCTCAATGGTCAAGAGAAAATCTTTTCAGTTCGGCTGCTCTTCTTGTTGTTGGTTGGTTGTTTTCTGTTGTTGTTGTTGTTGTCGCTGTTATTGCCGCAAATGTCGTCGACTTTGGCGGATCTTCGCAATTTCAAGTCTTTGCACTGTCCACTGCTTGGTCTTTCTCTGAGGATGTGGGGCTTACAACGAACTGCTTAACACACTGCTTTACCATATATGGAATATAGACTTTTTTTTTTTTTTATTCAAATTCAGGATAATACTGGGATTCAGAATAAAATTTAATATAAACACTTTTTTTTAGATACTTCTTTAATTAATTTTACATCATTTTTTCCACAATAAATAGTTTATTATGATCTTATCCGTTAAAAACCTTAAAAAATCATATTTTATTAGTGACGAAAGCCATTGTTATTATTATTATAGCTTCAATTTACATTTACCATAGATTTTAAAAGGTTAGCAAATTTTTTTTTCACTTATTAAAGGAATATAGCTTTCTTCTTTTTAAAAGAACGTTTGGTTTTATAAACTTTTAGCCTCTTTAATTTTTTTAGTGACGAAAATTGTGCGAAAATTTTATTATATTTTTGTCTCATTTTATAAAAATAATATTTCTTAAAAGAAAATGTAGGAATTAAGGGAGAATTAAGAAAAAATAGGCCAAGTTAGTTGACCTTCTTATGGAAAAACAGTTTAATGTAGTTTATTTACCCTAAATTTTGATTATCTTAGTTGTTTAGTAAAACAACTAAGACTTCAGTGGCCTAAAATTATTTTTTAAAAGGGTTAAAAAAGGTTAGGATATGATAATGCTCAGATTTCTTTGTGGTTGGGAGCATATTCCTGGCCTGCCTGGCATAAATCACTCATGCCACATCCGCAACATCTCAGATCCAGCTCCTCGAATTATGATAAATGTGCAACTGTTCCCCCCCTGGGGTGGGGTGGGGGATAGAGGGCCGGCCTTTGGGTAAATCGCAAATTTTCAGCATCAAATGCCATTAAGCCAGTCCGCGTTATTGAGTTAAATTGGAAAATAAGCGAGCGACAGTTGCTCTCGTTGTTGCTGTTGCTTATAGTGTTGATGTTGCTGTTGTGCCTTTGCAATTGTTCGCACTTGGAGACTACGACGAACTGGGAATGGGAATGGAAATGGAACCAAAACCAAAACCAAAACCATGGCATAGCCGGACAGCCCTGTATCCATCTACCGCCCATCCACGTTTATTATTTGCACTATTTCATTATTATGTTTGATGTGCACGACCACGGCGATAATAATAATAATAATGATGATGATAGTTATACCAATTATAGTGTAGAGCTCTGTCCATGGGGCCAGAGAAATTCCGAGTGCCCGAACGGGTTGCCTTTGGGTTGGAGGAGGAGGATCCAGTTTAGGAGGCACGCATGCGTCTGTCGCGTGCTTCTCTTCCAGATTTTCAAGTTCACTTCCATTAGCTAGTCAGGGAGGGGAAAGGTTGGGATAAGACCTTAGGTCAGAGGTTACAGATTTTCAAGGAGGTTTTTTGGTTTTTTAAATAATAATTTTTCCGATTTTTATATTAGGGATTAAGAGACTATAACTTATCTCTTTAAGCTTATATCTTAAAATGCCTATTTATTACTTAATTATAGTCATGAACTGATTAGCTTCCGTTTAAATACTTCCTCGCCTTTCAAAAACATGAAATTGTGTTTTGGAAAACCTGCAACACACTTTGTTTTTAATGTTGCTACACATGCCACATTTTGTGGCATGCATTTTCCCAGATCGAGCTTGATTGCCTTGCAACATGTGATCATTTGCATAAAAATCCAAACTCTTTCCCATTAAAATTGAAAAGAATGGAAATTCGGTTCTTTGTATTTTTCGGGGCTTAATTGCACTGAGAAATAAATCTATTTAGTTGGTGACTACTGTACTTGATTTGAAAAACAAATGAGGACACTTTAATATATTTTTTTAATATTTTTAGGCCTTTTTTTATCATTCAATCATTTAAAATATTTGCATAAATGGGCGTTTTAATGCATTTGTATTTGTAGAGCAGCTGCAATTGCTGAACACACACCCCTCCTCCCCAATGGCACCCACACACACACACACACTGGTATACACACTCCCACACACACCCATACCACACTCCAGTTACAGTTCATAGACAGAAAGGAAATGCCAATGGAGACCATCACAAAAAATGGCAAAAAAAATAGCAATAAAGAATTTTTTCGTTTAAATTTATGAAATTCAGTATTATTATACATAGACACACTCGCTTACATTCTCCAACAACAAAATATGGGCCCAATGGGGTCGTGTTTATTTTTTTTTCCAAAAACAAAGTCATCAAAATCATCCATTTAATAGATCCACAAAAAAACACACATTTCTAATGAATGCAGTCCATGATTTATGTGTTGGTGTGTGTGTGATTAGCTCTGAGGGGTGTGGCGGTGGGTAGAGGGGTTGGAAGACTAAAGACTGAGGCGACTAGAGCCTCAAACGAGAAGAAAGAGCCATTCTTATGTCACTTTTTCTATTACAGATCCCATAATGGGTAATGCCGGATATACCTGCATACGCCGCACTTTCTGTTGGCTGAATATTATACTTTGGGTGAGTTTTTTCATAGATTTTAAAATTTTAAGTTATAAAATAAATATTTAAGAATTTTATTTATAAGATTTAGGAATTTTCGAAATTTTTTTTTTTTATAATTTTTGATTAGGAGAAAGGTTTAAAAGTTTTATAGTTCATTTCCAAGGTTCCTAAAATAGTTTATTGATTAAAGAATTAGTATTACTGCTCTATTTTTTATCAGCATTTTTTCTTTTAATAAAAATTATTTAGTGTAATGAATTAGTTTAAGATAAAAAATAAAATAAAGAATTATTGGCAAGATCTTTTTAGGAAAATAAGATTATAACGCTAAGAAATCTAAACCAAAAACTCTTTTCAGAACAACAAGAAATCAAGGCCTTACTAGTTAAAAAAAAATTTCAAAATATCCTATATTATTCTCTAGTATTTCTCCCAGTGCACTTAAACTTGTCAGCGGATATGCAGCATCAGCAACTGTGGCATTGAAAGAACATAAACAAATACGCAGATAAAGCTACAGATACGGAAACGCAAAGGGGCTACAGATACAGATACAGATACAGATACAAAAGTTATGGCTTGGGGCATGGGGCATGAATCAAAGCCAGAACTTTGCCGCCGTCGTCTGCGGCGGAAGTTGCAACCACCTGGCTGGCTGGTTGCTGCTGGTTGATGCCGCTCTTTACCATTCGACTGTTGCATTGTCTGAGCGCCTGTCACGTGTGTCTCTTTGACTTTGGCATCGGCTTCGCTTTCAGTTGCAGCTGCACCAGCCACGCCTCCCCCTTTTGTCAGATGTCAGCCTTTGTGTGTCCACTGTACAAGCAACATGCAACATGCAACAGTTGTTGGCTGGCGCCGATTCCTGCCACATTCAGCTACCAATCGAATTGCTTTTTAAACTCACTTTTTAGAGTTTCCAGGAACTGAAGGACATGTGCCTGGGGATTAATGGCTTTAATTTCTTCCAGAGATTACTGTTGGAGAGATAAATACTTTTTGTTTCGGGGGACTGTAGGTCATAGAAATATTTAATCATTTCTACATCATTTCCCACACTTCTTCTTCCCAAGACCTTTCTAATTTAAGCCACTTTTTTTTGTTTTTGGACATTTTCAGCTCTGCAGTTGCGCCTTCCTGGGCGCCGGCCTGTGGCTGCGCCTCAGCTACGAGGGGTATGCCACACTCTTGCCCCAGCACGCCGGCCTGAGTGCCGACACCATCTTCATGGCCATCGGAGGCACTGGGTTCGTGGTGAGCTTCTTCGGATGCTGCGGCGCCTGGGTCCAGTCCCGTTGTCTTCTGGTGTTGGTGAGTAACGGTAACAACAAGGTGAAGGGTATCTCCACAAAACAATATATAAGTTTATCTTCCAAAAACTACACAAAAAGAAAAGGATTTTTCAATATATTCTTAAAATTCTCATAGGACTCTAAGCTCGTAGAAGCTCTTCTTGTTATTTCGATTATTTTTTAAAAGTTTTTAAAGCAGTTCCTTTCCTAATTCCCATCCCTATTACTCCTTCCCATCCCTATTTCCCATTCCCATCCCTATTTCTCCTTCCCATCCCTATTTCCCATTCCCATCCCTATTAAGCTCACCAATTTTAAACTTTATTAGCTTTTTTTTAATTAAAAAATAATCAAAACACACCTAATTTTTACACTTTATTTTCCAGCACATTTAACTGATATTATTTTTAAATAACCCACTTATTTTTCTCCCTGTGCATTGTTAGTACTTCATGCTGATTGTGATGCTGTTCATGAGCGAGTTCCTGGTGGGCTCGATCGCCTTTCTCTTCCGCGGCGGCCTGGGACGGACTCTGGCCAACGAACTGCGCTTCGGGATCGAGCGTCATTATAATGCCAGTGATCGTGGCTCCCTGGTGGCGCCCTCGGTGGCCGCCATCTGGGACAGTGTGCAACAGTCGGTAAGTGGGGCGCCTCTCTCTTACATTTTCTTTAAAATTAAGGCAATTTTCCTTTCCAGTTCGAGTGCTGTGGCGTGTCGTCGTACGAGGACTGGTACGACATACAGTCGTGGCAGGGAAAGCGCTGGGTGCCTGAGTCCTGCTGCAGGATGCTCTACGATCAGCGTCAGGTGCTCACCGAGGGATCAGGAGATGGACTGATACGGCCAGATTGCGGAAGGTGAGTAGGCTCTTAATCGCCTCTATATGAAGTATTACTAATTGTATAATTTAGATCGGAAAACCCCGCCTTGTGGTGGGACAAGGGCTGTGCCCATTCCCTCCAGAGCTGGTTCACCGGACAATTGAATGTGGTTGGGGCTGTGGGCCTGGGCATCGCCTTCGTCCAGCTCTTCGGGCTGATCACCTCGATGCTGCTCTTCTGCACGGTGAAGCACAAGCGATCCTCGGACACCTACAAGTCCTATTCCCCCTCAATCGATCCCCAGACCCGCACCAGCAGTTGGGAGGATTGAACTCATCTCTAGGCTTTAAATTATCTAAAATATCCATATCTTCCCATTAGTTTGGTTCTATTTTCTAGTTTTTAGTTTCTGCAAAATGTGCCAAAAATTAATTTAATTATTACTATTTTTTTTTTTGTTTTTTGTTGTAATTTTTAGGCGAAAAAAAAAAGAAAACAAAACAAAACATATCGAACAACAAAATTGTTTGGAGGCTTTCTTGGGCAATCTCCAGTGTGAACACACTCACAAAAAATACAGTGTTGTTTAGGTAGCGGTGTATCCATATTGTGATGTGCTCTCTATTAGTTAATAGTTAAGAGTTGGAGGCCACTGCTTGCATTCGGGCCTCTTAACTCCAGTATGTAATCCTTGTAATCCTTTAAATCAATATATCAATTATACATAAACCTACACATACAATTATATATATTTATATGCATAAATATAATTTATGTTTATATTATATTATTAAAACAAAAACAGTATAGAAGAGAAACGAACAACAACAACAACTGCCTGAAAAGCAAGAATTGAAGACGAAAAACGATAACGAGGAGGCAAAGGCGAAGGCAAAGGCGATGGCCGAGTAGGTGACGAAAGCTATTACGATTATAATTATTTTATTTATACGTATATAATATATTACATATATTTATAATTATATTTATATCGAATTGCATTCCTACACAACATGTTCGTGTTAAGTTACAAATAAATTAAAGTATTTATTTAAATTACAAACAATAATATTTATGAAAAAAGGAATAAACTATTGTTAAATTACAAGCCAACCAATTTGCCGCCAATGATATCCAACTGGGCTGTAATGCCTTTGGTAACACTGCGGGCCAGCTCTTTGGGTTTCTGTTTAAAAAGAGAGAAAGATGAAAAAAGAAAGTTATTGGTAAGTGACCTTGGCTTTAAAACCGGGCTTTCAGCAAAAGTAATAAAAACATTGCATAAGATTTGAGAGGGTCAAGGCGGTGTCTGTTATTTATAATTATTAATTGTACATTTTATTAAGAAATATGTTTTAATTAGAACTTAAAGTCAATGCATCTCCCCCCTACAAAAGCAAGCAGTCACGCAAGCAGTGTAAAAGCCATTAAAGCAGTGACTCAAAACAGTGACTCCGCAATGCACTCTCCCATGTCTTATGCAACTTGTGCGATGTGATGCGATGCGATGTGTGTGAATCGACAGCAAACAAATGAAGAAATAAACAAAACAACAAAATATATGTATATAGCAATTTCAGCACTCACCTGTATGAAGGTGTTGAGCAGGTTGGAGAAGGCCTCGTAACCATTGACAATGGAGCGCGAGATGCCGTCGAACATGTCGCCATTGTTGCCGTACTTTTCATGCTCGCTTATCGTGTCCAAAATGGGAACGGGCTGTGTAATAATTTATTTAAATTTTTCATTCACTTAATAATGGTTTTGGTAGGGTAGGCCCTTCCTGACTTACCTGAGATATTTCAGCCAACTTCTTTTGGCCGTTATCATAAAGGCTAAGCACCTTGGAGGGAATAGCTTCTTGCTCAAGATTCACAGATTCGGCTGTTTTCGCAGGAGTTGGGAGGAGAGATATCTAAAAGGATGGGATAATGATATAGAAACACAAATATTAAATCTTGAAAATATTTACTAAATTCCTAAACCTTATAGAAGGTTTAGCTTCTTTAATTATTTCCTTTTAATAAGCTTTTGGTTTTTGTTTCTGAGACTAGGATAAAAGATTTTTAAAATTGTAAAAAAAAATTTTCAATTTAAAACTGGGGGAAAAATTATTGTTTTAGATTTAATTTTGTAAAGAAAACATTTAACCCATTATTGTGTCATCAGCTAAAAAATTAGTGTCTTCAGATAAGTGGCCTTTTCAGTTTTCATTAATTTAAATGATTTATTTTTTGTATCATTGTTTTTATATTGAAAGCAACGTATTTAATATTTTACATAGATTTAAAATATTTTTAGTTTTAATTTATGCATTCTAATACAAATTTCAAGCTAGGCTAAAATTTCGTAAAATAAATTAGCTAAATCTGATCTGAAACTGATTATAATCAATAATTATTGAAACTGATTGGAATGCCAGTCCATTGTGAATTCATGAGAAAATAA
>JAJJHT010013195.1:489346-513188 GCA_021223865.1 Drosophila pandora | reverse complement strand
AATAAATAATGATAAAATCATTAATTTTTCATTATTTATAATATTTATTATATATAATATTCTATGACTCTTAATATAAAATTTATATAGATTCCGATTTTTAGAATTTAAAAATTCGATCCTCAAACCGTTTAAGGCAATATTTTGCTTGAGAATCGGCTGGAAATCGGCCAAGATATAAATATTCCAATAGATATATGTGGGTATTCCACTTAGTGATCAGATACCTATATCCCATAGACCCCATACCATCTTATTCCCATTTAAAATCCAAATTGCAAGCATTACTTTTTTTGGGTTTTTTATTAAATATTTTCTACGGTTTTTTTGTTGTTGATTTTTGGGGATTTGGTCATAAAAATGTATAATTTTATATATAAGATATAAAGATATAGGCCTGGCGGTCGCGATAACTCCCGCCGGCGGACTCCAGACTCCATTCTACAGAAGTGGGCGATAACATTTTGCTTGAAGGGCGAAAAAAAAACTAAGAGTTACAAAATTGTGGGTTGTTTTAAGAGCTACCTAAGTACACATTGGATGCATCATATGTACGTTCGCATAATAGTGTTTGCTGCTCAATGCCAGGTGCTGGCGGGGATCGGTCCATCCATCAGCAGGACAACTCCTCCCCAGCACCAACTCGAAATAAAGTATATAATTCGGGGGGAAACATAAAAAAATACATCCATTGCGGGATAAGTGTATAGCTTTATGTCTTATTTAGCTTATAACCTAGAGTTCGGGACGCGATATCATCGTGGATCGTCCTCCTCCTCCTCCTCCTCCTCCTGCGTCCTGGGAGGCTTTCAACTTCAATCGTCGCTCTCCTCGAACGTGGGACTGCTGGGCGAGTACGCGGGACTCGTGGGACTGTAGTGGGATGGCGCCGTCGGCGAGTACATCGGCGATGTAGGCGAGTAGTTGCGGGCCGTGGGCGTGTAAGTGGGCGATGTGGGCGAGTACTTGGTGCTGCTGGGCGAGTAGATGGACATGTTCGGCGAATACCTTGGACTGGTGGCCGAGTACGTCGACCCGGTGGGGCTGTACTGGTTCGACGGCGAGTGCTGGGGGGAGCTGGGCGAGTACAGCGGCGATGTGGGCGAGTACTTGGGCGAGGCCGGGGAGTACTGCGGCGATCCAGGCGTGTATTGGGGCGATCCCGGTGATCCGTCGTACGAGGGCGATGGCGGCGAGTACGTCGGCGATGTGGGCGAGTACTTGACGCCGGTCTGCGAGTAGGCCGGTGAGGCCGGCGAGTAGTGGGGCGAGGCCGAGTAGTTGGGGCTGGTCGGGGAGTAGGATGGGGTGACGGGCGTGTAGTTGGGGCTGGTCGGGGAGTACGAGGGCGACGTCGGCGAGTAGCAGGGCGATGTGGGCGAGTAGGAGGGACTCGAAGGCGAATACGAAGGCGATGTCGGCGAGTAGGAAGGCGAGTTGGGCGAGTAGTTGGACGAGCTGGGCGAGTAGGCGTTGCCCGGCGAGTACATGTTGCTGCCGCTGCCCGCGAACGAGGGACTCGACTGATAGTTCGACGTGGGCGAGTAGACCGGCGACGTGGGCGAGTAGCCCGACGACGACGGCGAGTAGCCAGTCGACTGCGGATTGAAGTTGGGCGTGGTGGAGGCGTAGCGCGGACTCGTCGTGGCGTACAGCGGCGATGTCGGCGAGTAGTTGGGGCTCGAGGGCGAGTAGTTCGGAGATGCTCCGCCCGGCGAGGAGGCCGTGTAGTTCGGACTGGTCGGGGAGTACGAGGGCGAAACGCTGGGCGAGGCCGGGAAGTACGGCGACATCGAGGGGCCCGGCGAGCTGGGCGAGGAGCCCGGATGGGCCGGCGACCAGCTGGGCGACATTCCGGAGGCATCCGAGGCGGCCGAGGGCGAGAAACTGGGTCCACCAGGTGTCATAGCGCTCACTGCCATGGAAAAGTAAAAAATAAAAAATATATTTAGTTTCTTTCACGAAATAGAAAGAGACAGCTGGAGGAGGTGCCTCATCCCGCCCGGAGGACTCACCATGGCCCGGAGGCGAGAAGTAGCGCGGCGTGTTGCAGTTCACCCACGGCGTCATCGGAGGCGTCATGCTCGGCGTGGAGCCGCCGCCAATGAACATGGCGGCCCCGCCCAGCATGCTGCTGCCCAGCGTGTTGGGGATCTCGATGCCGAAGCGGCACTTCTCGGCGTCGAGGAGCAGGTCGAAGCAGCCAGTGCCCATCTTGGGCAGCTGGCCCATGATAATGTTCTCGGAGACGCCACGCATCGGATCGGTTTCGGCGTGGGCGGCGGCATCCATCAGCACGTCGACGGTCTCCTCGAAGGAGCAACGCATAAGGGCGCCGGTGTCCTGCCTGTTGATGCCGTGCCGAGTGATGGCCATCAGATGGCCCTTGGCCGTCATCACGTCGCAGAGCAGGGCCAGGTGGCGGTAGTTCACGTACAGGCCGTAGAACTGCAGCACGGCGTTCATCTCCTTCTCGACGGACTTGCGCACCGCCTCGATGCCCAGCACCTGGAATATCTCGCAGATATCGTTCGACGAGGTGCGTATGGGATCGACGTCCCGCTCCGACAGCACCTTCATCATCGATGTGCCGTCCGTCTCGAGCAGCCACTCGCCGATGGCCTTGAACTCGCCCGTCTCGGTGATCACGATGCGCTTCTTGCTGTCCGTCTGGGGCAGATGCATGTACACCTTGCCGATGGCCTCGATGCCCTGCAGCGTCATGTCCGAGAGCATGTTCGCCTCGATGCAGCGCAGGAACATGTCGTCCTCCATCTTGTCGACGGCCTCGTCCTCGTCCTGGAACTTGTTCTCCTCGTTGTTCATGATCCGGATGCGCAGCACCAGCTTGTCCGCGTTGTCGTCGTTGAAGATGCAGTTGAGATCTTCGCCGAAGCCGACGTTGATCTTCTCGGCGATCTGTTCCATCGTCAGCTTCTTGTCCGTCATGCGCTTGCGGTCCAGCTCGATGCGGAGCAGCCAGGGCGAGATGCGCGTCGGATCAAAGTCGGGCATCTCGTAGTAGACGTTCACAAACTCCTGATCCTCCGAGATCACCGTCCGCTTCGGATCCGGATCGTAGTAGATGGCCGTGTTGGCCGTCACCTTGCGCAGCGTGGTATGCTCCAGCCGGCACAGCACATTCTTCGCCTTCTCCGCATCGCGGGCCGCTCCGCCCGTGAGGAAGACCGTCAGTGAGGGAGCCTTGGGCTTCTTGGATATGTTAATAATCTCCTTGAGACGCGGCACACCCAGGGTCACGTTCTTCGACGACACACCAGCGAAATGGAAGGTGTTCAGTGTCATCTGGGTGGCCGGTTCGCCCAAACTCTGGGCGGCGAGGGCGCCCACCATCTCGCCGGGATTGGCCTGGGCCTGCTGGAAACGGGTCTCGATTTCTCCGATCAACCATTCGAAGGCCTCCGTCGACAGCCGGAACTCCTCCGACACGTACTTGGTGCAGAGCGTCGACCGGATGAGGCACTGGAACAGCAGAGTGGCGTTCTCGTTGGCCTGCTTCGAGATCCTGTCGTTTCCGGTCACGATCACGCACCGCTCCAGCAAGCCCTTGACGCCCTTAATGACGCGCATCGGCGAGAGGTCCGTGGGCAGGCGCTTGTTGATGTGGAATATCTTCTGCACGTTCCAGATCATCCTCTGCAGATTGCAGGGCAGTACCACCTAAAGAGCAAGGAGTCAGAGGGTCAGAAATGAATCAGATACCATGGGAGGTCACTGGGGGAGTACCCACCTTGGAGTCACCGTTGGGGAAGATTTGCCGCAAACTGTCGCGATCAGTGACGAGGCGATCCCACTCAGCTTCCAGCTCCTGGATGGCATCGCTGCTGTCGGTCATCTCCTTGATGACGTCGTCGGTGAACACCTTGCGCATGTAGCGCTCGTTGCTCCAGTCGAACTTGAAGCGCTTCTCGAACGACTTGTTCGAGAGCTTCACCGTCGGCATGTTCTGGAACTCGACCAGCTCGCCGCAGAGCCCGTCCTCGCCGTAACGCAGCTGGATGAGCTGGCCGACCGAGTTACGGACTGTGCCGTCGTAGTTGACCATCACCGACTCCATGGCCTTTATCAGACGACG
Organism: Drosophila pandora; assembly: GCA_021223865.1. Lineage (NCBI taxonomy): Eukaryota > Metazoa > Arthropoda > Insecta > Diptera > Drosophilidae > Drosophila > Drosophila pandora. The sequence goes on along the minus strand of JAJJHT010013195.1, from coordinate 509,092 downwards.
CTGGATGTAACCGGTTTCGGCGGTCTTCACGGCCGTATCGATGAGACCCTCGCGACCGCCCATGGCGTGGAAGTAGAACTCCGATGGCGTCAGCCCGGCCAGATACGAGTTCTCCACGAAGCCGCGCGACTCGGGACCGTAATCGTCCTTGATGAAGTGGGGCAGGGTGCGCTTGCGGAACCCATACGGAATCCGCTTACCCTCGACGTTCTGCTGGCCCACACAAGCAATAACCTGGAATGGAGTGGAAGATTTAGTCACCATTAGAGTATCAGAATGTAAAGTTATCCTGCTAACCCACCTGTGAGATGTTAATGTTGGATCCCTTCGAACCAGACACCACCATGGCCTTCAGATTGTTGTACTCGGTGAGGGACTTCTTGGCGGAGCCGCCGGTCTTGTCACGAGCATCGTTCAGGATGCGGTTCACCTTGTTCTCGAAGGTCTGACGCAGGGTGTTACCGGGCGTCGGCTCCAGCTCCATGTTGTGGGCCTTCTGGATGACGTTTATCACGTCGTCCTTGGCCTTCTTGATGGCGCACTGGATCTCGTTGTAGGTCTGCGGATCGGCAATGGTGTCACCGATGCCGATGCTGTGGCCCTCCAGCAGCAGCCAGTTGTTGATCACCGTCTGGATGTTGCCGTAGAACCGCCCGGCAATGTCGTGCCCCAGCTCCAGGAAACAGATATGGAGCAGGGAGCCGGCCGAGGTACCCAGCGTCTTCTTGCAGAGAATGCCCATGATCAGTTCGCCGTGCTCCACCATTACCTTGGTGTCGCCGGGCGAGATCCACTTGTAGGGGCCGTCGTCCTCCTCGTCGGGATGTGTCGAATGGGTGCGGATCATGTTCACGTTGCCGGGTATGATCAGGGAGAATATCTGCTTCCCGGTCCACAGGGGACGGGGCTTGAGGATGCACGGCTGGGGCATCTTGCCGTCCCAAGTGGGCAGGAACATGAGAAGGTTCATCATCTGCTCCCGCGTGATGAAGACGTCGCGCTTGGTCATTTTCCGGACGGCGGTCAGGGTGTCCTGCACAATGCCCATGACGGGCTTGTTGGCCTGCGGCGTGATGATCTGCCGGGGAGTGATGTGGATGTTCTCCACCTCGGCGCGCGTCTCCATCGACTGAGGCACGTGCAGGTTCATCTCGTCGCCGTCGAAATCGGCGTTGTAGGGCGATGTGCACGACAGGTTCATGCGGAAGGTGGACCAGGGCAGCACTTTCACCCTGTGCCCCATCATACTCATTTTGTGCAGCGTCGGCTGCCGGTTAAAGATGACCAGGTCGTCGTCGCGCAGATGCCGCTCCACCTTGTAGCCGCACTGCAGATGCAGATCGGAGGACTTGGGATGGAAGCGCAGATCGATGCGCTCGCCGTTGTCCCGGACGATGTACTTGGCGCCCGGGTACTGGGAGTTGCCGCGCCGCACCAGCTCCTGCATGCGATCGATGTTGAAGGGCGTCACCAGCTCGGGGAAGGTCAGATTCTGGGCGATGGAGCGCGGCACACCGACCTGGTCGATGCGCAGATTGGGATCCGGAGTGATGACAGTACGGGCGGAGAAGTCCACACGCTTGCCCATCAAGTTGCCACGGATGCGGCCCTCCTTGCCCTTCAACCGGGCCTTGATGGCCTTCAGCGGCTTGCCGGACTTCTGCATGGCCCGCGGCATGCCGGGCATGTCGTTGTCCACCAGAGTGGCCACGTGGAACTGCAGCATCTTGATGTTCTCCTGGATGACGTGGGCCGCCGCGCCGCTGGCCTCGTTCTTGCGCAGCTCGTTGTTCGCCTTGATGATGTCCGAGAGCTTGTGCGTCAAATCGTCCTGGTTCTTGGCGGCGCCGAACATCACGACCGCCGGACGCACTGCCAGTGGCGGAACGGGCAGCACTGTGACAATCATCCAATCGGGACGGGCGTACTTCGGGTCCATGCCCAGTATGAAGCACTCCTCGTCGGTGATGTGCTTGAGGATCTCCCACACCCGCTCCGCCGACACCACAATCTTCTTCTCCTGCGAATCCTCGTTGGGATGCTTCCACTCGGCGGTGAGATCGAGCCCAGTGCGCCGAATGGACGGCTGGTAGTGACCGCAGCCACCGTGGCCGGGCTTCTTGTTCGGATCGGGTTGCTGGTTCTCCTTGGTCAGGTCCATGTCCTCGCCGCCCTCGCAAATGGTCTTGCCCTTGCACAGGTCATAGACGTAGGCGAGGCGCTTGCGCGGCTGACCCTTGGACTTCATGACGATCTCCTTGATCTTGGGATTGTGCGGCGAGACGAGCATCTTGGAGCAGTAGAAGCACACGCAGCGCAGGATCTTGATTGTCTTTGTGATAAAGCCGATGTGAAAGACCGGCTTGGCCAGGTCGATGTGTCCAAAGTGGCCGGGGCATTCGGTCATGTTGCCGGCGCACGTCTGGCAGCGGGAGGTTCGATCGATGACGCCCTGTCGGGGATCCATGAGGCCGCCCAGCTTGGGCCGGCCGCCCTCCATGGTCTCGGCGAACTGGACGCCGCCCTCGGTGACGGACATGCGGCGCTGCAAGGAGTCAGAGGATAACAATGATATCAGTAGAAGAAATCCACTAGACCAGGTCCCAGTCCTAGTCCTAGTCCTTCATAACCTTCAAATTTATGAGAAACCCACCACATCCACATCCACATCCACCCACCCATCGAGCTAATCATAAACATAAAAAATTAATAGAAATTTGATAAAATAAACATTGCAATTTTGAATGCCGATGCTGGGATGGAATTATTTTTCAATATGGCGTCGTGGGTTTCTCCGAACCGAGAGCCGCACTTACGATTTCATCAGGTGACAAAATGCCAAACTGTACGCGCTTCACCTGGCGCAGGGGCGCCTTCGAGTCCGTGGTGGTGCTCATCGCGACTGAGTACTACTGGTGGTGGTGGCCCACAACACAACTAGTGGGTGCCCTGCTCCAGCTGGTACTGTTGCTGCCTCGTCACGCTTTTCACCTTTTCACTATGCTCGGGGCACGCGTGCGGCTCGGCTTGCAAAAAGCGAGAAAAGGAGACTGGCACAACTCGTGGGGGTGACAACAACAAGTGCAACGTAAACAATCAACGGCCCTGCATTGGGGGCTTGCAACTAATTCGGCGGCTGGTGGACACTGGCCACGAATTTCGCGTTTTTCCTAGCTTGAAGACCGCGAACAACGCCGACCAGAAAACGGGGTTGTATTTAGATTTATTTACATCGAGTTATCGATTACTACCAACATTTAAATCGATGAACCTTTGTTCGGACAAGCTATCGCATATGGATTATATAGTGTGGTCACACTAAGCTCACAAACACGGCGTGCCTTGTCTTTAAAATTTGCTTATATTTTTCTAATTATTTTGAAAAGAAATAGTTAATTAGTTAAAAAGTAGAAAATTCTAGTGCATTCAACAGACATACTTTCATGCAAGCTAGATTTTTCTGTTTTACAAGAGCCAAATATAGGGCAACCCTAAAAACAGTGCTGCCAATTCCTTAGCCGGTCAAAAAACGGTCAAGTAATCAGCTGTTCCGGTCCGATTTTCCGTAATTCCGTGGGAATTACGCCAATAATCCGGACTCCGGAGTCCGAGTCGCAAAAGCAGAAGGATCGCCGGGGTGCTACAATGAGCGACGCTGGCTCCAGCGTGGATCCGGTGGCAGCCGAAAAGCAACGCAAGTTTCGCATTCAAGGTGAGAGTTGTGATGTTCTTCATTAATTCAGCATTAAAAGTTTCCATTTCTCCCTCAGCGGCTGCCTTTCTAGGCCTGGTGGGCGGCGTGTCGGCCCTGTTTGGATTCTCGAAAACCCTGGCCACAGCGAAGAAGGCCGACAGCAAGGTGCTACAGCAGGCTGGCACCCGGCAAGGTATCATCCTAATGGATGAAGGGACCACACTAGCAATGCGTGCTCTGGGCTGGGGGACACTGTACGCCGTGCTTGGCACCGGCGCCTTTTGTTATGGGTTCTGGAAACTGAGCGGAGCGAAAGATGTGCGTTGTATTTCAAAAAATAGTTTCGCACTTTTAATAATGTCATCCCATGCAGTTCCAGGAGTTTCGAATGAAAATGGGCAACTCCTTGCCGCGCATCACCAAGGACGAGCCAGCCACCAGCCGGACCGACTTTGAGAGCCTTACGGACCTCATGAAGTACTTGGCGGCCTGGAATAAGGAATGAATGTGCTGCTCAACCTACTTTAGATCGTATACCTTGCTAGACTAAAAAATATATACAACACTTGTTATCTTGACTACAAACTGCGCTGTTTTTCGGAGAGTAACATTTATTTTATTGTATGACTATTCTTTGATGTCTTCGCAAGGTTCTGGTGGATGACCTTGCTGGCCAGATCGTCCAAAGAGCACTGGCTCAGCTCGGAGATCGATGCTTGTAACTCCAGGGCCTCGGTCATCTCTCTTAGATAGCTGTTGGCGTTCTTCATGAACTCCACAGATCCACGCATAAAGTTCTCCGTGTTAGGACCCTCCTTGAGATAGCGCTGATGCTCCTCGCTGGGTTCGGGACGAGGATATTCGGGTGGAAGGTGCTTCAAGTTATCCGCCGCCTGCAGCACATAGTTGATAAAGTTTTGCTGCTTCTGCAGCTCCTGCTTCTTGTAGTTCTCGAACTCGTCCACCTTTGATACTGCCTCACTAACTGTAAAACATAAAGCGTCAAGGACATACTTTAGTTAGTTTCCAGAATCCTTACAGTTAGCCACATTGTGATTGAAGACACTCCTCCTTCTGGATTCCTGGTTACAGGCCAGCGTTTTTTCTAGCTGTTCCGTTAAATCGTTGAAGTCGACAGCAGACGTTTCGGCCCAGGATTTGTTTGCACTGCTGACGTTGGCTCTTTCAGGATCCGAATTGCTTACATTATTTGTTTTATCTTGCGCGTCCATTTTTTCAAATTCCAACACAACATCCAGAGATAAGTGCTGGGAAGTCTCTCCTGATGAAGTTTTTCAACACTGTCAACAGAGATGCCACTTATTTTTTTCTTAAAAAATAACTGATTTTCAAAAATATATTAAATAATTTATAAATAAAAATGAGAATCACGTTTTCCTTGAGTTGTTTACATTTTTTAATTCAGTGAAGCAACTCCATTCATTACACAGCAGATTTTTGTTCAGACTAGACCGAAATAGAAACCCATCACTTTAAAAAATCGCATTCCAAATTTTTATATTTGTCCCAAAATTTAAACAATGATCTATTCGAACGTGGTGCGACTTCTTTCGTTGGTAGTGGGCTGTCTTTATCCGGCATTCGCCTCCTACAAGATCCTGAACGGGCAGCGGCGCAATGACGAGGACATGCGCATCTGGATGTCTTATTGGATCGTCTACGGAGTCTTCCTGATATTCGACTTTCTGTCCTGCGGGTTGGCCCCGTTTGTGCCCTTCCTGGACGAGATCAAGCTGGTGTTCCTCTGCTGGCTCCTGCCGTCCCTTGGCGCTGGAAACCAGATCATCTACGAAGAGTTCCTGCGCTCCTTCTTCAGCAGCAACGAGAGCTGTATCGACCAGGCTCTAACCCACGCAACCCTAACAGGCAGTGATTTCCTGGGCCAGCTGGTGGGCTCTATTTTAGGCCAATTCATGGCTGTTGCCGATAGCTGCTTCCTGACACGGAGCAATCGCTCTACCCTCCAAATCACGCCCAGCATCGAGGATATTGTGAACAAAGTGATTGCCCAGCGACGGATCGATGAGAAACGCATGCCGTCTGGAAACCACAACAACAACAACTCGTTGGAGGAGGAATCCCAAACAAATTCTGAAGACAAGGACAGCACTCTAGGGCTAAACGATGATGATCTGTTGAACGAGTCCGAGTCGGATCTGTTGCTCTACCACGAACGCAATCGCAACCTCCGAACAAAGGATAAGCCCCAAACCCCGCCGAAGCCCAAACGCCAACCGTCGCTGGACGTGGAGGATCCAGATCTTATGACAGATTACGATCAGTATATGGTTTCAGTCGGAGTTCAATATCACCATTCAATATAATCATTATCCTGCTTGGTGCGACAATTTTTTCCGGCGGAATATCGATCCATATCAGTTTGATCTGTTGAAGCATGTATCCCAAATTTGTGATTCCAATAGTAGTCTTTCGTTCACGTGTAGCAATCATAAAATGCAATAAACAAAATCCATTTCTCTAAATTCAATATTTTATTTCATAAAAGTAAATTTAATTTAATTTTAAGGGACTTCCCCGCCCAACAGAAACTTTAGAGTTATTTTCTTTTCGCAAGGTGGCAGTTTGTTGCTGCGGGCGATCTGGCAACGCCCTTGACAACAACTCAGCAACGACTCAAAAACAGCTGCTGCAGTTTGCATTTATCCAATTGCAATTGTGTCTTTATTTTATAATGATATGCCGACTCTGTCTGGAGGATGCTGAGCACGGGGTGCCCATATTTGGGGAGCAGGAGTCGGTGGTGGTGCAGCCAGCGCTCCGGCAGCTGGCCGAGCTGATCGAGCGGCACCTGCAGTTGGTGGTAAGTTTTTGGGAGGGGGCGGAGGATGCTCCACGGAAAGCCCAGCTTTTTTATTAAACTGACGTGCCACCTCCTTCCTAGGTGGCAGCCAATGATGCGGTGTCCACGTGCCTGTGCAATAGCTGCTGGCAGCAGCTGGCGAACATCGAGCGCTTCTGCACGATGGTGGCCGACAAGCAGCGCTCCCTGCAACTGAAGACAGAACTGCCGGAGCTACCCGACATGCCGGAGCCAGCCTTGGTCGTTTGGAACACGGAGTCGCCCATCGAGCCGAAGGTGAGCTTCGAGGGCGACGACATCAAGGATCACATACTGTGCGAGCCGGTAATTGACGCCATGGCCGATGGCAGTGACTGCGGCGACGACACCTTCGATCCGGAGTTTGAGCCGGACTGCGATACGGAACCGGAGCCGGTGCCTGATCCGGTGAAGCCACGGCCGCGCGGCAGACCCCGGAAAACGCCCCTGCAACAGACCCAGCAGATAATAAAACGAAAATACGAAAAACGTAAGCAGCAGCAGCAGGCCAAGAGCAACATTTCAGAGCTATCGCTGCGAGAATCTCGAGCACGAATGCGGGAACTGAAGCGCACCAGTGGCGGCGACTCGCCGGAGGAAAAGGACGAACAGGAGCACGACGACGAGGACGATTCATCCGAGGAGGTGGAGGAGAAGGCCACGCCCAGCGCCAAACGTGGTCGGCCGAAGTCGGCAACGAAAAAGAAGCGAACAAACGGCGATGAGGATGGGGAGGAGGCGCCCGTAAAGCGCAGCAGCATCAAGGAGATGGACGACTACATAGCTGCGAACGTAAAGCTCGATTGCGCCCTGTGCGCCGCTCCGCTGGAGGACTTCAACGATCTCAAGCGCCACTTTCGCGTGGAGCACGACTGCACCGGCTATGTTAAGTGCTGCAACAATCGCTACAAGAAGCGAACTCTCTACGTGGACCACTTGCACTGCCACAAGGATCCGCAGTATTTCAGCTGTCAGAGCTGCCGCAAGAACTTCCTCAACCGGAACAGCCAGGTGATGCACATGCTGCGCTTCCACTCCCAGCAGCAGGAGTTGGTCCATCAGTGCGCCATCTGCGAGGCGCGCTTCGCCAAGAAATTCCTGCTGACCATGCATCTCAAGGGCCACAAGGGCACCGAACGGCCCGAGGTGTGCGACACCTGCGGCAAGACGTGAGTGGGAAATCTGCCCCTGCCCCTGATCCCGTATAGTATTATTGTATCGGTTTGTAAAGTTATCTGGTCACTGGTTGAACGTAAATATTGATTTGTTCTGCAATCAGGTGGGGTTTTTGTTCCATGTTCGTAATATCTGTTTAAAAGTGTCTTGTATCCTTACTCCTTCGCTAACTGGCTTTCATTTCACGCTTAACCTGATGTTCTTCCTATTTTTCAGTTTAAAAATATTAATTCGATTGAATTATTTCAGATTCCGCACCAAGTTCGAGCTGAGCGCTCATGTGAAGCGCATGCATGCTGCGGACTTTACGCCCATCATCTGCGACATTTGCGGCACACATTTCCGATCGAAGGCGAACTTCCTCATCCACAAGAAGGCCCTGCATCCGGACGGGCCAGTGGCGGAGGTGCAGTGTACCCTGTGCGGCCGCTGGCTGCGGGACGAGCGGAGCCTGCGCAAGCATCTGGCTCGCCACGATGATCGCGACGGCGACACTAAGTACAGATGCCTCCTCTGCAACGCAGAGAAGTCATCCCGTGCCGCACTCAGCAGCCACATGCGGTACCACCACTCCGCCAAGCGGCACAAGTGCACTCTCTGCGACAAGGAGTTCAAGCTGCCCCGGGCACTCTCTGTAAGCCTTCTCCCCAATCCTCTCCTTCACTCTCTCATAGGTTTAATAATTCTCTTCCTGCAGGAGCACATGGCCACCCACACTGGCATCGACTTGTACCAGTGCCAGTTCTGCACGCGCACCTTCAAGTCCCACGCCAACATGCACAACCACAAGAAGAAGATGCACCCGAACGAGTGGGTTCGCAAGTACACCCAACCGAGCAGCAGTATTGCGGCCATTGCGGCATCCGCATCCGCGTCCGCTCAAGTCCAGCAAATGATTCCACCGCCAGTTGGGTTAGGTGTGGGGCTAGGATCCGCTCCGGTAGTACAAGCCGGAGCTGTCCCCGTCTCCGTCCCGGTAACTGGGAATATGCTGCCCAGTATGGTGGCCCCGCAACTGAACGTGGTGGTGCCGAAGACCCTCATTGAAATACCCGATCCGGAGGCGTTCGACTTTGCCAGCAACAGTTCCGTGTGCCCCACTCCCGACTGAATCTACATATATATAGCATCGTTCGTCCTCGTCCTCGTCAGTGTTCGTGTGTTCGTTCATGATTTATGTGTAAAAGCGTACAAATAAACATCAGTAATTATTGTAAAACGTTTGATGGCAGCTCCTCCGGACTTTACTCGCTTAGTTTTAAGAATATTTGTATACAAAAAGGCAAAATGCTTACAGGCAGATCGAGTTTCGTTATAGATCGAGTTGGTTACCTACGTCTAATTGGATCAGAATCGTGCAAAATAATCATAAATTGGTTTATTATTGTTTTCGTATATAATCGTTAGCCGATGACACGAGTTCCATGACGATCGGAGGAATAAATGTTTCATAAAAAAATGTATAAAAATAATAGTGTATAAGGAGTTTAAAAATGTTTAAAATAAGAGAATTGTTTGGCTTTTTTTTTTGTTTAAATAGTTTCTAAAAGAAAGGCTAATGGAGGAACGGCATTCCCTAAACTCTCTACGCAAACTCTCCTGCTCCGTGTATATAGCAACACCTCCTGGCCCTATTGCAGGCCAAGAATATCCCTCATCCGAGCGTGAACCTCCAAGCATGACTTCGTACCGATAAACCTAATTAATTAATGTTAATATTAGCTTGCTGTGGGGGGAGGGGGGTGGTGGATTAAAAACAAGCTGCTCCCGGACTGTTCCTAGGGCTCCTCCGCATCCTCGATCTCGCTCTCGTTCTCGGTGAGGATGGTGCGGATTTTCATCAGGAGTTCCTTTTTGACGGCATCAGGGACCAGGGTGCGCGCCTTGGGCGTCACCTCGGTGATGAGCTGCTCGACGGTGAAGCTGTTGCCGGTGCCCTTCTCCAGCAGAATGGTCCTGCACAGCAGACGCACCTCGTCCCGCCATCCGCACTCGGTTAGCCGGTTGCACAGCAGGTCCTTGATCTTGGAGCGGTCCCCGCTGAGCACTGTGTATTGGTCCACTGTGTTGGAAACGGTCATGCTGAGCTTGGTGAGCCAAAAACTTAAACTATAATTATGTTACTTCTACTTTTCTGGTTAGCGGCTTCAGCTTCCTCTTCCTCTTTGCGTCCCACAGAGACTCGGTCTGCCCTCCCTCTTTTTCTCGCGGATTTTTGTTGCTGTCACGGCTGCTATTTTTTTGGCTTGAAAGTTTAGCTCTTTATAGCTAGATTACTAAACCACCAGTGATGTTTTTGTTCAAAAAATAAATATAAATCCAACACAAATAAATATTTTTTAACATTACTAATGTTTTTAAGAGGGTTTTACTCTTAATTTATTTTTTTATGCACAATTTTGTAATACTTTATTTGCCATCTCTGTCGGGTCAGATTGAATTCCATGCGCCATCTGGCAACTCTGGCGCGGCCTCTCACAAACTGAATTATTTGCCCAGGAATTAATTTAATTAATTGCTCGCCCTGCCTTAGCCATACATATGAAAAATGATATGCCGCCTGTGTCTGGACGAGGCGGAGCACAGTGTGCCGATCTTCGACCAGGACGAAGCCGCCGACTTCGCTGGAGCCTCCACCAACTTGGCCGGGCTGATTGAGAAGCACCTGCAGATGGTGGTAAGTGATGGCTAGCGATGCCTGGCATTCCGTTGCACAGATGTTCACAACTATCTCGATTCCCACAGCTCCTGCCCAATGACGCGGTGTCCAAGTGTCTTTGCACCCAGTGCTGGCAACAGTTGGCCGATTTCGAGCAGTTCTGCTCGATGGTGATGAAGAAGCAGCTGGGCCTGCCGCAGCTGAAGCAGGAGCCCTTCTCCGAGGACGAGGACGACGACACCAAGGCGCAGATCCTGTGCGAGCCAGAGATCGACGTTAGTCCGGCGGGGCCCGACAACGAGGAGTTCAACGAGATCGATGTGGATGCCAGCAGCAGCCAGGCGACGAGAAAAGTGCGCCTGCCATCTCCCATACGGCGCAGCATGCGTCCGCGGTCTGCTCCAAAGACAAGATCAGTTAAGAGCAAGGTCAAGGCCAAGAGGCATGTAGTGGAGGAGGATGAGGACGGAGACGAGGATGAGGAGCAAGAAACAGATCCAGCAGTGGACCCGGAGAGCCGCACCAGCAGCAGTCACGAAATGGACAGCTACATTGCGAGTCATGGGCGCTTGGAGTGCAACCTCTGCGGCAGTGACGACGGCCAATTTCAGAACTTTGCGGAACTGAAGCGTCACTTCCGCAACCACCACCAGTCCCAGGGATATGTGGTGTGCTGCCAGCGGCGCTACAAGAAACGAGCTCTCTACGTCGACCACCTGCGCATGCACAACGATCCGGACTACTTCAGGTGCAAGATCTGCTCCAAGCAGCTGGTGAGCCGGATAAGCTACGACGTTCACATGCTCCGCTTCCACTCCAACGAGGAGGCCTGTGTCTTTGCCTGCGACAAGTGCTCCAAGAGGTTCTCCAAACAGTTTCTGCTCACCATTCACGCCCGGGTACACCAGCAGGAGCGCAAGGAGCAGTGCAAGCATTGCGACAGATCGTAGGTTTCACACTTCCAAGTCCTGGTATTGAATAAAAGTAATCCTTGAACTTCTCCTCAATTAGCTTCCGCACCGCCGTGGATCTGCGGCTACACATGCGTCGCACCCACGACCCCAGCTTTGTGCCCTTCATATGTGACTCGTGCGGCTCCAAGTTCAAGACGAAACAGAATCTATTGGTGCACAAGCGGACGGTGCATCGGGAGGGCTCCCAGCTGCCGGAGGTGCAGTGCCAAGAGTGCCAGACGTGGCTGAGCGACGAGAACAGCCTGCGCAAGCACATGTACATGCATTTGGATGCCGCCTCGCTCCGCCAATGGAAGTGTGAGCAGTGCGGGCTGGTCAAGGATTCGCGAGCAAAGTTGGCCGCGCACATTCGTTACCACCATCCTAAGGAGTACCACAAGTGCTCCCACTGCGGCAAGGAGTTCAAGAGCAGTCGGGGCCTGGAGGAGCACACAGCCACCCATACGGGCCAGGATCTGTACGAGTGCGCCTTCTGCGAACGGACTTTCAAGAACTCGGGCAACATGCACAAGCACCGCCGCCAGATGCACGCAGCCCAGGTGGCTGCCCTGCAGCAACAGAAGAAGGTGCGGCCCAGCAAGCGAAAAGACAAGGGCGAGCTGCTCCTGGGGGTCCTGGCTTCCTCCGGAGGCGGGAAGGAGATGGACATGGACATGGGCATGGCAATGGGAATGGGGACTTTGGGAGGGAGTGGGGTAAACGACTGAAGAATTCCAGAAACTGAATAAATCGTTTCGGGAATTTTTTTTTTGAAAACTAAGACTATTATTTGGGCCTACACAAATATTTTAAATTTTGGCGCTTCGCCTTATGGCTTTTAAACTGCTAACAGTGTCCATCTCTAATTTTTCCAACTTTCCAACACTACTTTCTAACGATCTTACTAGAGATGAAGGGATATCGATGTTTTTAAGGAAATATCGATAAGTGGAATAATCGATGTTTTTAGAAGAACCACCCTCTCTAGATCTTACGACTGTCCGCCAAAAGAGAGTAGACGTTAATAGTTAGTTAACTTCAGAAGAATAGGTACACAAGCATTTTTGGTGCAACTTTTGGAAAATTTTCAGTTTTTTCTTTGTAAAATTGGAAAATCTATTTTTCTTTGTCCAACAAACACACACACAACCGAGGTTTTAAGTTTCTGGTATACATACACACTGGTTACGCATCAATTGGCGCTCGCAAATTACTTTTTCATTAGTTTTCCACATTTTTCGTTGTTCTCAACAATAATTTTAGCCATGAGGGAGTGAAAGTAGGGTCTCTGAAAAGTTCTTATACCGTGGTACAGTCGCTATTGTCATGGTAAGTAAGGAATGCAATCGTCTTTCGTTTGCAAGCACATGGACGGGTGTGTATCCATGTGTGTGTGTGTGCGACAAACAAAATGGTGGCTTCACCTATTAATAATACCCTCCTCCTCGTTTTCCTTTCAGTCTCAAATCAGCGTCATGTGAGTGCATTTGACCTCCAGTGTTTCCTAGGCTTCCTAGAATCATTTTTTTATTCTTCTGGGAATTGCTCCCAAAAATATTTGTCATTCTTTCCTGCGCGTGTGTGTGTGTTGGTGGCCACTTCTGGACACGTTGCTAATCTGAAACTTTATTTTCTTCTAGGGTTTTTCCAACGGCCGTCTAACTGGTAAGGTCGGAAGTGTTGTCTCTTTGAAGATAGGTTCGAACATTTAGCGCCAAAAAAAAAAAAAAAGAAACTCGTTCGAACCGATCTTCGAAGAAAAATAATATTTTGAGCGCTTAGAAAAGATAGAATATCGCGCCGCAATGGTTTTCTCTCAATCAAAATGATAAATTTTATTCGTCTTACGGATAGTGAGAAAAATAAGATTGATTGAAAATCATTGAAATGTTTTCTGGCATGACACGGATGTCGTGCTGTGAAAACAAACAAAAAAAAAAAGCAAAGAAAACAATATACCAACAAGACGCAACGTTTTACAAGCCGATATGAAAATATAAAGTCTTGAAAGGCATGCAAAATGTTGCAAAAATATATACATACAGTATATAAAATGGTAATGTTTTACGCGCCTTAACCAGCAACCAAACAAAAGTATTGATTTTTTTTCGTATGACGCATGCAACGTTATACGAAACATTCTCAATAAACAAAAAACACGAAAGCGTCTTCAATTCGAGCGAGACAGATAGACATTGGCGATCTCTTTCGCTTTCCCGAAGGATTCGATCGGAGTGAGACGGCTGTTGGCGATTTAGAGCGAGAAGGCAGTCATGATCTTTGAAATAGTTATCAAATGTACATTCAAATAAACAGACCTCAACGAAATTTGTGTTTTAATCATTCCGGAGCTCTGATGAATCAATCAGGGCTTTAATCATTTGGAGCTCTGACGCCATCTTGTTTGGCGCCAAACAATCGATATTCAAAAGGTGCTTTCTCAGCCCTGTCCACGCGGGCGAATGTGGGGAAAAGGTGAGTTTCGTTTTCAGCCAGCGTTGCCACTGTTTGGTGTTCTCGACAAGCTCGACAGCACGAAAAGTGTTGCCAAACTCGAAAATAAATAGTGTTTCAAAGCTCGACAAAAAAAGTAGAGCTAAAAGCTTTAAAAAGGTCAAAGCAAAAATTACGGTCACTCGAATGCGAATACAAGTGTTTTTTTTCGAAATGAATATTTTAAATTGCTCGTGTAACTAAATTTGGAAAACTGGAGGCCGTCATGCAACCGAACTCGTCGTCAAGTGTTTCGAACGCGAGATCGCATAGCTTATGCTAATTTCCGTGGCAAGTGCGTAAAAAAAAGTCAACAACAAAAAGATATGTATAAGCTTTGCCTTGAAAACATAATGGTGCCATCTGCTTAACCCTCTAGTGCCCGAAAGTATTTTGTGGTTATAAAAATTATATATATGTGTTTTGTTGATATATGTATGTGTTTGAAAAATTGTCAACTAAATAGTATAAAAATGATTATTTATTTTTAATCAGAATTAGTAGCAAGCCAATAATTTTGTTATTGAGCTCTCAATACCATTTTTGTATATTTTTTCTTTTAAATTCTGATAACTGTTGTTAAATTGCACTATTGGCAAGCAGATTTGAGTGCCACAAACATAATCATAAAAGCTGATAGGCAGTAAGTTTAATTTCGGGACTTCCCAGCATAAAGTAAAGAACAAAAGAAAAAGAAAAACAATTAAATGATAAAATGCAGCACTAGAGGGTTAATTGTGTGCACTGTTAGTTAACATTCAGCTGTTAAATCAGCAGTTTGCCACTGGCTAGTGTGACCCTGTCGCCCTGCCGTGTGACCGTTCGCTCGGAGATAGCTACATGTCTCTTGTCATATTGAGAAGGAAAAAAAACGACTCACATCTGTGTATTTCTTTGCCTTTACCCCAACAAACAGCCACGATAGGCAGCAGCAGCAACAAATAAGATTTAGGAAGTGGCCAGGCTTTAGTTTAAGTGCAATTGGTGCAAAATTCATAGTAGACAAGAACAACAACAAAAAGAAATCAAATAAAAACGTAAACAAAAGAGACGAAAAACGACGCAGCAGCAGCAGCAGCAGCAGTGAGCAGTGAGCAGAAGTGAGCAGTAGTGGCGAGCAGCGGAGGTGGTGGCCGAAGGGTGAAGAAGTTGGAAAGAACCTGAGCTGAGAAAGGAAAACAAAGAGGAGGAGCAGCACCCAAACCAATAGCATATATAGGAGCCAGCCAATAGCCCAAATGGACTCGGATAACGACAACGATTTCTGCGACAACGTCGACTCGGGCAACGTGTCCTCGGGCGATGATGGCGACGATGACTTCGGCATGGAGGTGGACCTGCCCAGCTCAGCGGAGCGCCAGCTGGACGCGGATGATTACCAGTACAAGGTGCTCACCACCGATGAGATTGTGCAACACCAGCGGGAGATAATCGACGATGTCAATCTGGTGCTGAAGGTAAATAATATTTCAAAAAAAAAAAAAAATTGTAAAATATAAAATAATTCGGAAAATGTGCCTCTATATGCTCCCCTTTTCCTTTTCTCCTTTGCCCCCCCTTATTCGTGCATGCAAGTGCATGTTTGTGTATATCTCGTGCACCACCACCACCATCATCGTCACTCTTGCACCTCTTGCACCACCCACTGACACCCACCCTACCCCAACCCAACCGAAAGCCATCCCACCGCTTTGCCTGGGATCTCGGATAAAGTGAAGGTCATCCGTTGCTGGCTGCCAGGGAAAACGGTACACAAGGTCGCCTCGTTTCAGATCCCATATCCGCATCCGTATCCGTATCCGTATCCGTATTCGCATCCGCGTCAGCAGCGGATAATCCCACAGGTCCTGCTTTCACTTTTCCAAAAGAGAGCTTTCGTTCTCACTATTTTTTTAAAACAAATTCCGAATATAGGTCATCGATAGATAAAAAAAATAACTCGAAATAATAGTTATTTTTCATTTAAAAAAATATATAAATTAAATAATAAATAAATAATAAAAAAAAGTGAAATAGTGTGCAGATTAAAAGTGAAAATAGTTCTTATTTTTTTTAATGATCTTCCCATATCCGCATCCACATCCGCAACTTCTGCCATCTATCCGCATCTGGTCCACCCTAAAATCGGCAACTAGTCTGCCAGCATCTTCGGGCGCTGATCGCTAATGATTTGGCATTGACTTCGAGGCCAATTAGGATGCAGGCCACCCCACTTTCCCCTTGGAATGCATTCCAAGACCAATGCCACTGGTCCACTACCACTTCTCTTAACTGATTTCTTATTCTTGTTTTTTGGCAGCTACCCACACCCATCATGCGGATACTGCTGAATCAGTTCAAGTGGGACAAGGAGAAGCTGCTGGAGAAGTACTTTGACGGCAACATCGAGGAGTTCTTCAAAGACGCACACGTCATAAATCCCTTCAACAAGGCACCCGAAGCTATCAGACAAAAGGTAGGTCATCCTTTAAGGATAACCCACTTATGGATACTAATCCGGAACTCTTTTTCATTGCAGACCACGCGAAGTCAGTGCGAAGAGTGCGAAATATGCTTCTCTCTGCTCCCGCCAGATGTAAGTGGAACCGGGGACCAGTGACCAAGGGACCACTGACCAGTGACCAGGGACCAGAGACCTCTTAATCTATAAAACAATACTCATTTCCTTATCAAAATGCTGCTTATTGACTCCATTTTCGGTCTTCTGAGAGACCCCGATTAGTCGCAATGTTTATCAATCGGAATTATTTTATTGTCCAGAAATTATCAATTATTTACCTGTGTGATTTATAATTCCCGATGCGTTGTAGACTCTATGAGAGTGCTGATCGAAAACTAGGGAGTGTCATCCAAGCACTGCAATTTTAGGGTCTAGTCTTTGAGGTCTTGGTCTCTTAAAACAATAGCTCTTAATGGCTTTTTTATCGAAACCTATTATGACTCATCAGGAAGTGTTTATGAGAGCTTTCTATTGTTTGTTCTTCTGTTATCTTGGGGGGAATAGTATGGATAGAGTAACTTCTTATAGACTTGGAGAACTATTCATTCTATTCCCCCCCAAAGATTTAATTTCAAAACTAATCGAAATAATCGTCGTGTTTTTCAGTCAATGACCGGTTTGGAGTGCGCACACAGGTTCTGCCTGAGCTGCTGGCGCGAGTATCTGACAACGAAGATCGTTGCTGAGGGTCTGGGCCAGACCATATCGTGCGCGGCGCACGGCTGTGATATCCTGGTGGACGATGTGACCGTCACCAAGCTGGTCCAGGACGCCCGGGTCCGGGTTAAATACCAACAGTTGATAACCAACAGCTTCGTGGAGTGCAACCAGCTGCTGCGCTGGTGTCCGTCCGTCGACTGCACCTATGCTGTTAAGGTGCCCTATGCGGAGTCCCGCCGTGTCCTGTGCAAGTGCGGCCATGTGTTCTGCTTCGCGTGCGGCGAGAACTGGCACGATCCGGTGCGATGCCGTTGGCTGAAGAAGTGGATCAAGAAGTGCGACGACGATTCGGAGACATCCAACTGGATTGCGGCCAATACCAAAGAGTGTCCCAAGTGCAGTGTGACCATCGAGAAGGACGGCGGCTGCAACCACATGGTCTGCAAGAATCAGAACTGCAAGTACGAGTTCTGCTGGGTCTGTCTCAGTACCTGGGAGCCGCACGGTTCCTCCTGGTACAACTGCAATCGGTATGACGAGGATGAGGCCAAGTCGGCCCGCGATGCCCAGGAGAAGTTGCGCTCCTCGCTGGCCAGGTACGATTTATTTATTTATGCTTGCAAGATACACCCGCTGACCTTTAACCTTTCTGGTTTCTAATTCAGATACCTTCACTATTACAATCGCTACATGAACCACATGCAGTCCATGAAGTTTGAGAACAAATTATACGCATCCGTGAAGCAGAAGATGGAAGAGATGCAGCAGCACAACATGTCCTGGATTGAGGTAGTCCCTAAGTTCACTTTCTCCAAGGACAATTAACTGATTCCTTGCTTTGTTCGTAATTAGGTGCAATTTCTGAAAAAGGCTGTCGACATTTTATGCAGATGTCGCCAGACTCTGATGTACACGTACGTGTTCGCGTACTATTTGAAGAAAAACAATCAATCCATGATATTCGAGGATAATCAAAAGGATTTGGAGTCGGCAACCGAGACGTTGTCCGAGTATTTGGAACGTGATATTACATCCGAAAATTTGGCTGATATTAAGCAGAAAGTGCAAGATAAATACAGGTACTCTTTCTCTCTTAACACTCTTTAATTGTTTATAATTAATAATTAAATATTTATTTTTTATAGGTATTGTGAAAAACGCTGCTCTGTTCTGCTAAAACATGTACACGAGGGCTACGATACGGACTGGTGGGATTATACAGAATGACGCGAGTCATGGCTGGATAACTAAGTTAGGCTGAGAGCGGCAGACCAGGAGACCAGGAGGACGGAAAGGAATAGCACTCGGTGTGCGATGAGTCAGAGGAGTGTAGTGCAACTAAACGCCCACAAAAGCCACGTCCACTTTCACACTATTTACGCCCACACGCCCACACGCCCTACACCTACACCCATAAACACCATTGAGCATGCACAACAAACACACACACATTAAAAAAAAAACAAACGCAAAGAAAACGCATCTCCCACCCGATCCCAAAAAAGAAAAACAAACAAACAAAAACCGAAACTAGAAGCCGAAGAAGTTAAGCATAAGGCAGCAGCTACTGAATGGCAAAGAAACCAGGATAAAAAAAAGGATAAAAGGAACGGCATCTACATATATACAAGAAAAAAGTTGGAAGTTGAAATAAAAGAAATAAAAATTTAAAATAAGGGAATCCAGAGATCCAGAGATCAAGTCCCACAAACAAAAGTTGCAATAAATGAAAAGAAACATTTCAAAATATATGTGAAACACGCAAGGAATCTATATTAAATGGTAATATATACAAAATATGAATGTATATGTACGCGAGGAGTATATATATATATATAGACATATATGTTTACGATTTTTTCTCTTCGTCTACGAGAGAGGCAACAGCAACAGTAGAAGCAGTAGAAGGAAGGAACATAAGGACTCTCGCACACACCACACTACACACACCACACACAGCCACAAGTCACAACAAGGATCAACAGAAGCAGCTACAGAAGCAGCATATATAATATATATATAAAATTATATATATATATTTATAGTAATTAATCAACAGTTAAAAACTTATTTGATGTTAACCGATTGCAAACAAGATCTTCATGTTATCAGAAATTAGTGAAAATGAATTCAAGAAACCCACAATAGGCCCTAAAGTATACATATGTGAAAGAAAAAACCAAGAAAACCAAGAACAATTACGCATTAAGCTAAGCACACTTGCCCAGCTCCTCCAGCTCCTCCAGCTCCTCCAGCTCTCCTTCTCGTCCTTTCAACTGAATCCTATCCACTATCCAATGGCTTAGCTTCAAGTTTCAAGCTTTTTTTGTACGAAAATGCCTTCTTTTAACTTTGAAAATTTTATATTTTTTTTGTACGAAAATGCCTTCTTTTAACTTTGAAAATTTTATATTTATTTATCAGTCCCAGTTTTATTTCTTCCACATTTTTAGGTAAAAAGATTTCATTCATGTTCTCTTTATTAATTTTTTTTTGATTAATCAGTTAAGGAAATTAATTAAATCATGCTTAGCATATGAAACGGAATTGTTTGCCATTCGATCGAAGAAGCTAGCCGATATTTCGACGGGAGAGCGCAGAGTCTTAGGCCTCATATATTTTTTATTTAATATTTTATTTAATAGCTCGTAATAGTAGAGCTCTAGAGTCCTGAAGGTAGCTTCTAACCCTACCAGTGAATCCTGCTCTCTCTTCCTCCCGTCGCTAACACGCCGACACTCTGAGATATAC
>JAJJHT010013195.1:454228-470657 GCA_021223865.1 Drosophila pandora | reverse complement strand
TCTGCAATAATGTGCTTGGGACAAAGAGAGACTGTCTTTTTGGGGGGTTCAAGTAGTTTTTTAAGGACTTTTCTTAATAATTATCCTTAAAAATACTAAAAAAAGCTATAAGAACCATAGCATACTGAATTCTTAGTAAAATATATTGAAATATTTTTAAAAATGATTTAAAAAATAGGAAAGATTACAGAATCCTGGGATAAAGAGAGACTGCCTTTTTGAGGCGTTCTAGTAGTTTTTAAGGAGTTTTCTAGTAATAATCCATAAAAATACTAAACAAAAAAGCTATATGAACCATAAAATACTGAATTCTTGGAAAAAAATATTGAATTATTTTTAAAAACTGTAAAATATTGTAAAAAATAACTAAAATAGCAAAGAATTCAGAATCTTGGGATAAAAAGGGACTGTCTTTTGGGGGGTTCAATTAGTTTAATTATTAATCCTTAAAAATAACAAAAAGTACAATCTAAAGAAACCATAAAATACTGAATTCTTAGAAAAAAATATTGAAAAATATCTTTAAAAACTGTAAAATACTAAAAAAAATACTTTAAATATGAATGAATAAAAGACAAACCTTGAAAAGCCAGTTAACTTTTACAATCTTTTGTCTATTATTTTTTTCTATTAAGAATTTAATCTTTTAATAAACCTATTAAGAACCCCCTTAAGCCCGCCCCTGCCTTCTTTTTTTTTGGTATAATTTACTGTCTTGGATTGAATTCATTTCTCAAATAAATGCATTTACTCTTTGATTCGTTTTATTCAGCGCATTGTCACAAATTTTCTACCCAAAAGCCCCCTTCCTTTTTACTGGCCGAGTGAGAACAGAGCCCCCCTTGAACAGAACAGACCCCCCCCACCGCCTCTGAGTTAAGAATATGGAAAATGCGAGGAAGCCGCTTATTTCGCCTTTGTTCCACAGCCATTGGAAAATTAATCGAGAGCAATTTCATATAAATGGCATTTATTTTTCATCGCCCGAACCCGACCGAGTCCATCGACAGTGTCTGAAAGAGAGGGCTATAGTGTATAGGGGGTGTTGGAGTGAGAGGGCTGATGAATAAACCGTAACAGCAGGAGGCCATAGCAGCACCACCCACTCTGGGTGGCTGGGCGAGTCGCCGTTGTTGGGATTATGCCGCTAACGAGGCCAACGCAACGAGGCTCGGAATCCGTGAATTAGGCCAACAGCCAGACCAAGGTGACTCCCCCAAGGGGGGTTAGTGGGGAAAGGGGTGCCTTTGTCCACCCAGTGCGTAGGTGGAGCGGTGGGGTAGCGGTAGTCGGGGGCTGGTGCATTAATTAGCCAAGCTTGTTCAGAATTTAACGCACTTCGAGCCAAGAACGCAGAACATATCGATCCATATTTCACGATATGCTGCGATATGTATATTTTATAATTACATATTCCACAATTTCCGGTTAACGGTTTCCCCCTCACGGTTTCCGGTTCCGGTTTCCGTTTCGATGTGTGTTTTATTTAAAAATTTAAACCAAAAACCCATAAACTGTTGGCGTTTTGCTTTTTAATTCAATTTTAAATTGATTTTTGTTTAGGATTTTAAGGCAGTTTTTGGACAAAACTATCACTGAGAAAAATTAGGGATATAAAGAGGGTTTTAAGAGAGTATTTAAGACCAAAAAGGGCAAAAACAAGAGACGAACTCTTTTTTTTCATCAATTTTCAAACATTTTTAGAAAATATTTACCTGAAAATCATTAATTTCAAAATATTCGTTTCAAAGAAGACAAGAAAAACACACACATACTTAAAAAAGAAAGTAAAAAATACTGAAAAATACTAGAAAGAAAAATACTAAAATCACTAAAGACAGGAGGCAGTTCAGGCAGGTGACGAACCACACGCCGTAGTGATTGAAAGGGAAACAAGAACAAGAATACACACAGAGAAGAGAAAAACACAATAGAAACAAGATAGAAAACGAGAAAAAGTTGAGAAAATATCGCAAAAGAGGAAACAGATCTCTAGGCAGAAAGAATTTGTGACGAAAGAGACATACGAAGTACGAAAATTTTGTGGTATACCTCATCGCCAATGGCAGTTGCAACTTGTGATGTTGCTGCTGCTCCGGTTGTTGTCGGTGTTGTTGTTGTTGTTGCTGCCACACTGACCACGCCCAGGGAGGAGAGTGTGGTGTGGGCGGTGGAACCACTGGCATTCGATAGCAAGGATCCCCTGGACGATAGATGAGCCGGTGGCGGATATCTGGGTGGTGTCTTTACCATTTCAATGAAACTATCCGGCACATCGACCGGCAACTCGCGATGCTTGGCAATTGGTGGCAGCAACACCACCGGTGCAACATGCTGTTGTTGCTGTTCCTCGAGCTTTTGGCTAACCTCATAGCCGGGTGGTGCCAGACTCAGGTCATCGGGTACTGTGGAGCTACTGGTGCTGCTGCTACTGACCATGTTGCTGCTGTGTCCGCTGCTGCTGCTGTTGCTAGTGTTGCTGGTGTGCATGGAGCTGTTGCTGCTGTTCAGTGAGTTGCTGTTGCTGTTGCTGTTGGTCACTGTTTTGGTATTTGGATTAAGTTTATTGCTGTCAGTGTTGCTGTTGCTGTTGCTAGTGTTGCTGTTGCTGGTGTTGCTGTTGCTGTTACTGTTGCTGTTGCCATTGCTCGTCGTCTGTTGCTGGTTCAGGTGACGGTAGGCGATGCTGCCAAAGGAGTCTAGGGTGTGTTTGCTCAGGACCTCATCGAAATTGCTCGATGTGGGTGAGTGCTGATGATGGTTATGATGCTGATGATACAATCCATCCAGATAGTCCTCCGTAATGCTGCTGTTGTTGCTGTTGGTCTTGCTGCTGGAGTTTGTATTGCCATTGGGATCATTGCTTAGTGTTGATTGCAACTTGTGGCTTGGTGTTTGTTGTTGTGCCACTTGTTGTGTTGCACCACCACCACCACCACTAGCAACTAGCTGTTGCTGTTGCTGTTGTTCCGATTGTAGACAATTTTCATAGTTTTCGATTTGTTCCAATTTATTTTGTTGTTTTTGATTGTATAGATTTTGTGTTGCAACATCGAGTGCAATTTTGTTTGTTGTTTTGCATGAATGTTGGTGTTTTAATTGTTGTTGTTGTTCATGATGTTGTTGTTGTTGTGATGATGATTGTTGTTGTTGTTGTTGTTCATGTTGATGTGAAGAATGATATGCAACAATTAACAATTTGTTAGCATGATCATTGTTAGTCAAAGCAGTGATTTTTGTTGCATTGTTCTTGGTGTTGGTGTTGGTGCTTTTCTTGTATTTCTGTGTATGAGGTTGTGTGTGTGTGTGTGTTGGGGTGTGTGTGTTGGGGTGTGTTTGTATGGATATATACATAGATGTGTGCAAAAAGAAAAAGCCATGAAATGAATGATTTTGAGTCGAGTGATGTGATTTCATTTTTGGTTAGTTATTGCAGGTTAGAGTTCGAAACTTCCTAGGGATTCCATACATATTTTTTATTCGTTGGTTATCGTTGGGTTGGCAGGATACTAGTTGTTATTTGTTGTACAGGTTCAGGGACATACTTTTCAGCAAAAAATACTAAGTTACAGGTCACCTTGGAACACTCAACGGGGGACAAGGAACGACTACACTCAAGGACTACTGGGACTTATGTTAGTGTCTGTGGTGATTGTTGTTTTGTGATGTTGGATTCTTGGACTTGTTGTGGTTATATTTTAAAAAATGACGGGAATAACAACTCACCTGTGGTGGACGGGGTGGCGGATATCTGGGCGGTGTCTTGTTACGGGCTATGAACGTGTCCGGACAATCAACGGCCATTTCACGGTGAGGACCTGTCGTCAGGAAATTCAAACCGGAATTATGAAACCATTACTGCTTATATATTTAATATATATTCTTACCGTTATCTTGGTTCACGGACAGCATGGTCAGCATTTCCTGATCTATCTCTCCCCGGATGTCGCTCGAATGGGTGCGATAGTGTTGCTGCAACTGTTGGGGGTGTTGCTGTTGCAGTTGCTGCTGCAGCTGTTGCTGCTGTTGTTGCTGGAGCTGTTGCTGTTGCTGTTGCTGCAGGTTGAGGTGATGCTGGCCGCTTATGTAGTCATCCGGGAGGCATGGCTTCAGGTCATCGCCGTCCAGCACAACAATGCTAGAGCCGGAACGCCGGCGATTCCTGAAAAGGATTTGGGAAATTACAATTTTCATTAGTTTTTTGTCTAAAATATCATCTAATAAACAAAATATAGGATTTTAAAGGGACCAGTTGAGTTTTATTGAAGTTTAAGTGGCCTTTGGTCACACTTTTCTTCCCTTATGACAGTTTCTGTCAATTGAAAATGTCAAAAATAATAGAATTGTGAAAAAATTAAACCATTTAAAGTGACCAGTTAAGTATTATTAATTTCTCTTAGAACCCTGGTCACACTTTTACACTTTTTTTAACAGTTTCAACATCTTATTTAATGTCATTTGCACAAATAAAATAAGTTTGTGGCTTTAAATGTCATAAAATTCGCAAAATTAATTGAATTAGTAATTATTTTGACCCAGTTTTGAAAGCTTCTGTCAATTGCATTGGTCAAATAAGATTAGTTATCAGTTTTATGATGAAATAGCAAACAGAACAAAAATAGGCCTTCAAAGTGACCAGCTTGTTGTTATTTTTTTAATCAGTATCCTCTGGTCACACTTTTCTACCCGTTTTGACATCTTATGGCATAGGTACAAGGCGGATAAGAATAGATGTCCGTCTCAAAATGATAAAATACGCAAAAAAATAAGCCTCCAAAGTGGCCAGCTGTTTATTTAATGTTATCTTCATCCTCTGGTCACACTTTGGACCACCCATTGACAGCTTCTGTCAGTTGCAGCCTTGGGGAAAAGAAGAAAAACAAAAGCCAGCCTCGCAGGTAATGAATACAGTTTGACAGCCACTGGCCATAAATGATGAGGGCCAAGAAACACTCTTTGGCTTCTTTTAAAAGTTATCCCTGCCCATTCTACCCCCCTGACCCCTTTGGCAGAAGAATGAAAAGGATGAAAAGGTGGGAGAATTGGTTGGATTAGGTATTAGAGGTATTAGAGGCCAACTTGAAACTGGAGCGGCCTCGCCAGAGGAAAACTTTGGACCAACTTTGCACTTTTGGTTTTCTCTTTCATTATGCGAAGTTTTGCGAAGGGACCCCCTCAGCAGCCCTTTTGCACCCACGCCCCGTTTAGGCAAGGTTTTTGGAGGCAATTTGCGCCTTAATTTGTTCGGCTTTTGGATTATGGGCTTAGGCCATGGGCCATGGGCCATGGGCCGTGATGGTGGCAGGTGGATGTGGCGTTGTGGGCCAAGTCGGTTGGCTAATTGCAAAAAGCTCAAAGTGGATTTTATGCCGAGGCCCTTGCCCCTTACCCAGCCTACAAGTATGCAATAGAAGCCACCCAAAAAAAAAAAGGAAAAAAGAAAAGGGCGGGGGAGTCACTTTCTAGGCCACTTTATCGCCTTTCATCGGGCGCTGATGCGACAAAAGCAATTTCAGCCGCAGCCTGGCAACGACGTCAAAGTGCAGCCCTAAAACCACGCCCCCCTGCCAGCCCTGTTCGTCCCTTTTCGGCCAGGAAGCAATCCTTCTCCTTCTCCAGGACCTGCCAATCTCATTGGAGGAACTCAGCCTGACGAACGTCAGCCCAAGAGTGATGGACAGGACAACGTGAGTGCACTGAGAGAATCGGGGATTTCTGGATAGTTCTACTTTTCAGGCATTATTGTAGAGTTTTAAAAGGTTAAAGGTTATTAGTAATATCTCTCCAAGTCTCCAAGTCTCCAAGTCTCAAGTCTCATATCTTTAAAAATTTCTCTACAAACTCTGCAGTACTTTGCTTTCTTTCTTTGATTCTCTAACTAATTCTCTTCGCAATTCTCTTCCCAATTCTCTTGCCAATAAGCAACTTTTTTTTCTTCTCTCCACTTGGGCCATTAGAGGAATTCTCCAATTCTCCAAGAGAGGTAGAGAAAGAGGGAGACAGACATTCGATGTCGGGGCAATGCATTAAAAAGCGATTTCTGGAGAATGCAAGATGGCCAAGATGGGGTCTAGGCCAAAAAGGAGGTGGAGAAAGAGATGGAGAAGAGAAAGAGGTGGAGAAGCCAGAGAGAATGTGGAGCCAACACGAGACAACGGGCGAGACAATTCAATTTGCGTAACAGACAAAGGGGAGGAGAAGTGGAGGATGGGGAGTTGGCCAAGGAGGACTGGGAGTCTTGCAACTGGGAGTCAAGTTAACGGGCAGCGCAAATGAGTCGAGCGGAGAAGAAAAGCGCACCATAAACGAATTAAAATGCCTTTGGCGCTGACATCAAGACCGAGCCAAGGCCAGTAGTAGTCCCGGAGCTCGTGCAACTGCCACAACAGCAGTAATAGGAGCTGCCAGAACAAAAAAAAAACTACCAAAGAGATACAGAAAGATACTCTATCTGTCAGATACTTCTACCCACAACTTGAAAATCCTGAAGAGCTCTGTAGAATCTGAAGACTCTTCTCGGAAGAGTATCAAATAATCGAGAGAGAGAGAGAGAGCGCCGCAAGGAAACTGCAACAGCTGGTCAGTTCTGGAGCTTTTCTATTTTAGTCCTTTGGTCCTGAATCTGCCACCCACATCCTTACAATATACGACAGTCCTGCATCTGACAGATGTTCGATTAGATGACGCCGAGGATAAAAATAGGAGGCCAAAGGACATCCTGGCACAAGATACACAACCTAAGATGCAACTAACCGAGTGATTAGCTAACTAACCGAGTTACAATTAACTGGAGCTGACTGGAGCTGCTTATCCCAGATAGAAGATACTAAGATACTATATCTGGATATGGATAACCCCACCACTCCTGCCCCAATTCGATGACAATTAGCACGACTTGTGTCCGGCAGCTATATGCCATCCATCCGATTGTCACGACTAATGACCGAACAAACTCCATTTATGTATCTGCATCGGTGTATCTGTATCTGTGTATCTGTGTATCTGTGTCATAACAAGCTGAACAATGGGCAACCCTTTCGCCGCCCATCTGGGATCATCAATAACCCGTTTTGGGGCCAAGGGTCAGGGCCCAGGGTGTCGAGGAGTCAAAAGGACAACAATTGCCGGAGATGTCATAGTGGGCAGCGATTTGAAACGGCGGAATGGAGCGGAACGATTGAAAACAGAACAGGATCAACAGGGGACAGGCATTACACAGGAAGGACATACAAAGGACATGCTGAGTTTTAAATAAAATAATAAAAATAAAAGACTTTGTTTTCTAAAAAGTTTTGAACTTCAGTCGTTCCCTTCACTTTTTCATCTTTAACTTTGGAATATTTTTATTTACTATCCCCTTTTCTCTCAGTGCCTTAACAGCAGGTCTAAGCATGGCAATCATCCAGGATATGGATAGGTGGGAAGAGCGGAAGGAGGACAGGCGACAGGACATCGATGAGGGGCGACAGATAAATGCAAACACATGGGGGAAGCCATTAAATGTATTTTGCATTTCCAGCTGTCGATTCAACTGTCTCTCTCTCTCTCTCTCTCTCTATCTGTATCTGTCTCTTTCTATGTATCTGTATCTGTGTCGGGAGTAAAGATATATATCTTCTGTCATAGTTGCATGAGCAACTGGAAACTGAATAGCTTCTGCCCCGAGAGCGACACACATTGCAGCACGACAGCAACATGCAACATCTTAATTGTTTACGAGGCACGAGGCATGTCTCTTTGTCATTTTTTTTTATTATTTTGGTTCAATATTTGGGGTTAATACTGTGGCATTGAATATTAAGCTTTGAGGGTCAAGGTATCAGAGCTTTTTAGAGTGATTCTGGGAGTATTTTCGAAGATATCTTTTGGTTTTGGAGGCATTAGTATTCTTCTTGATGTGATATTATTTTAAAGATATAAGAGTATTAAAATAAAGTTCTAACTAGATACTAGTAGGTATTAAAATAAAGTTCTAACTAGATACTAGTAGGTACTAAAAGTTAGTTATATACTAGTAGATACTCCTCAAAGTTGGGAGTCATAGTTGGAACTCATAGTTGGGATCTGTTGGACTGTTTTATTAATTCAATCTGTTCAGGACAATTATTATTTTATTCAAGATACTCAGATACTAAACCTAGTAAGTTACTAGATTAAGTTACTAGAGCATAAGTGTAGAGTTCTATCTATCTATAGTATCTATACTTCTCTATTATACTTCCATCCCATACTTCTACACTTTATAGGATCTATACTTTAAGTGAAGCTTTAAAGGCTTAGTCTTTTGTTTTAGATACTTTAATGACTCTCAACAAGAAGATACTTTCATAGCCAAGGTATAGTGGGCTTGTAAAGTGCTCATAAACTATAACTATATGGCAGATACTATAAGAATTCAAGTTGGGATTGCACCAGACAGTTGCCAACTTGCCTTTAAGCCTAAACTTTAAGCTTCAACTTGAAGAATAAGCTACAGGATCTACCTGAAACATAGTAGATACTAAATAGATAGAGATAAATACTAGATAAAAACTAGATAAATACTATACAGATAGTACATAGATACTGAAGTTGTGTAGCAAGTGTAAAGTAATAACTAAAATTATGTACTTCATCACATTAGTAGTAGTTATATATTATATTACTCATATAGTATTTCGGTATCAAATAGTCGAGGTATAACCACAGTTATTAGTATCTGTAACTATCATACTCTATTAACCGCTTCTGAAAGTTCACCCTAAAAAACAAACCAAAAAAAAATAGCAACAGGTGGACGGAGGCCCTATGGTTTCGGGAGTTTGAAAGTTGAGGAGTTCATGCTTCAGGGCATGCAACAAGTGGCAAGTGGCAAGTGGCATATAGCAAGTGGCATATAGCAAGTGGCAAGTGTGGTTCAGGTGCAGGTGCATCCCCGGGGAATTGAGAATTGGGAATCATGATTCATGAATCGTGAATCGGGAGCAGTGAGAGTTCCATATGGCAAAATACAAAAAAANAAAAAAAAAAAAAAAAAAAAAAACAAAAACCAGAAATAAAAATGAGAAAAAAAGAGGCGATACCGGAAGAGGCTTATTTGCTGCAACGTCCGGCGCAACGGAGAGGCAAGTGTAAGTGGCACCCATGACTCATTTCCATGGCCACAGGCTGCTCCATTTTCCATTCCAACCAGAAACTGTGGGTGCTAGCCTGGTCAGAATGTTGAATTTCAGAAGCAATTCAAAACGCATCCGAGAGATAGTAATGGATTGTGGTTTTGTGCCTCAAGCCCGCCTGGATGCCTGGATGCCTGGATGGTGTCTGTGGATGGTGGCCCCCAAGGGGGTCGGTGTGGTTTTTTTTTGGTTTAAATCAAAAAAGGGGGTGTGCCACTAACAGTGGCAGTGGCAGTGGCAGGTATATAGGTTGTTCAACCGGATTCTTCCAGAGAAGCGGGCCCGGACTGGCATTCCATTTGAATTATTCATCGGCGCATGGGGAGTGGATACTACCACTTCTCAGATACAAGTACGGGTGGGTGGGGAAGTATGGGAATCGATGTGGAAGTGGCAATAGTAATTGGAGCCGGCTTAATTGCCGGGCCAAAGTAATACCTCCTCCGGTACTTGGGCTCTTGGGAAATTTGCACTCGCAGTCCGGATCGGATCATCGATGCCGCTCAATTGCACTCCGAACGATAAAGTTTTCCAGGAAAATTAAGGCAGGCTTCATAGAAATTCATAAGCAAATCGAGTGGGGAAAGCAACGGACAAGCGGACTGGCGGACAAGCGGACAGGCGGACAAGCGGACAGGCGGACAAGCGGACAGACAGAGTTTGGAAAATTTCTTAAGAATTAATTAAAAGCCAAACACAAAGGCTGAAAGCCAAGCCAAGTCAAGGTGAAAAGCTGTCAGAGCAGCTGAACAACAGGTGTAGGGGGTAACCCTTTCTACCTTTTCAATTAACACCCACACACCTGGCAACCCTGCTTTTGAAAGAAAAAATAACAACAAACAAGAGTGCATTTTTATCCTTTACCTGCTTGCATTTTAATTAGGTGTTCGAAACAGGAGGTCCTTTGGAAGGACTCTCTCCTGTCCTGCTTACAAAGCACACTGTCCGCGTGTCCGCTTGTCCGCTTGTCCGTCTGTCCGCCAGCTAACCAGGCTCTTGGCTTTAAAGCCCTCCCTGGCATTAGAAGAGCCATCCATGCCAGTGGGAATTGCGGAAATCGAGCAAGGATTATAGCTTCTGTGGGGAATCCTCCCGAAAGTTCCTCCTCTCCAATTAAAGTTCGGCTGAACTCGAATCGAAATGAAGCTTAATTGATTGTGGGCACCCCCTCCTCCCCTTTTCTCTACTACTCTCACTTCTGGCCAGAAGCCAGAGAAATGCCAAAAAAGCGGGCAGTGCTTGGGAGGAAGGGAGGAGGTCCTGGGACTGACTGACTGCAGGCAGGTGATAAGGATGGGCTGCCCAAAATTAAATCTCAATTTGGCATGCTTTTGTTTTCAGAACCGTATCTGGCGGATGCACTTCAAGGCTAAAGGACAACTACCACCACAGGACTACTTGTAGGACTTCCAAAATTAAATTCTCATGCTCCTAGTAGTGGATTACCTCTCATATACCTAAGAACTAAGTACTTCCTTTAGAAGGAAAACTTTAAACTATCTATCTAGCTATGAGATTGAGTATCTGGTGGATGCGGTTGCCAGTCTCATTATCCAGCCCATTTCCCGGCCAGATTATTGCTCAAATTATTGTTCTGCCAATTCTGAGCTCTGAGCCTTTTCGTTGCGGTTTCTGGCCAACTATTTCTGCCATTTCTGCAGAAGCCGCCCCTCTCCTCGCCTCGCCTCTCAGAAGAAACCGCGAAGAAATGCCAAGACCTCTCTCCCGCCACCTGTTGGCCGCAAGACGAGGTGAGAAACTA
This sequence comes from Drosophila pandora, assembly GCA_021223865.1. Lineage (NCBI taxonomy): Eukaryota > Metazoa > Arthropoda > Insecta > Diptera > Drosophilidae > Drosophila > Drosophila pandora. The sequence goes on along the minus strand of JAJJHT010013195.1, from coordinate 459,740 downwards.
TTTCGACCAAGAGATGATGGCCGCTTAAGGGCCATAGCTGGCCCGAAACGAAAGCGGTTATATAATCAGAGTGCCATTTGTAATGCAGCCGAATATCATCGGAATGTGAACTGCCTCCGCCTCCGTCTCCGTCTCCGCCTCCGTCTCCGACTGCTTCTGGAATTATGTATGTATGGGAGGAGGAGGGGGGAGGGGGGAGGCACCCTGTTTTGTCGGCTGATACGGCACGGCTTGCATACCAAATGTATCTGCCAGATACACCTTGCATACTGACCACAATGTATCTAGATGAGCGTGTGTCTATTCCTTGGGCTATCCATCGGATACAATGAGAAATGGCAATAAATAGGGAGCTATAGGGTAGGATAGAGGGTATATTGGGGGGAACAACTAAGGGTTATCCCTCAGAATTCCTGGGGTTATCTATAAGATACAATAAAAAGTAGAAATAACATGGGTTATAGAGGAATATAGGGTAACCTAGGGTTGTCTAGAGTAGTATGAGTGGTATGTTGGAGGGAAAATCATCAGCTTATGTATCTAATCGAATTGTATCTATGAGATACATCTTGCATACAGATTAATATATCTAGATAAGTGTATGTCTATGACTATCTATCTTTAAGAACAATGAATTCGTCGGGTTATCATTCAGAGACAATGGGAAATATATAGAATATGGGGGGATATAGGGAATTATAGGAATGTTTAGGGTAGTATAGGGTATTTAGGCTATTATGGGCTATTGTAGGGAAGTATACGAAGTAAGATATGAAGGTAGAATATAGGGACTTATAGGGGGTATATTGAAAGGAAAATCTTCAGGTTATACCTCAGAATTCCTCGGGTTATCCGTCAGATACAATGAGAAATAGGAACTATATGGGGGGATAGAAGGATATAGGAAATTATAGGGTAGTATAGGGAAGTATAGGGACTTATAGCGGAGAATACCTAAATTGAAGGTATTTTCCCGGGGTTATGTCTCAGAATTTCTCGGGTTATCCGTCAAAAATAATACAATATGGGAATTATATGAGGAAAGATGGATATAGGGTAGTGTAGGTGTTCCTATTCCTCGGTTTCCCCGGGTTATCTTTCAGATATAATAAAAAATGGAGGGAAAGAAGCATATAGGGTAGTATAGGGGATACATTAGAAGAAAATCTTTGCGTTATCCCCCGGAATATCTATCAGATACAATGATATATAAGATATAGTATAGTATAATAGATATTTTGGAGGGAAAATCCCCTTTCAAACAATGGGGGGAACTACCAAGGTATTCCCTCTCCCACTCGCACTCACCATTGCTTCAGGATGCGCATATTTGTAATCCTCTATCTCGCTCTCTCTCTCTCTGTATGTCTCTTTCTCTTTTTGATTCTTTTTAATATTTGGTTTCTAAACTTTTAGTTTTTAGTTTTATCCTTTTAGTTTTCACATTTCTGTAGACTGTTTTTCAAAAAAGATATTTTCACAATTAAATAAATAGAAAAAAAAAACAGAAAATAGAAAATAAAAGTTGCGCCTGCGTCATGGCAACAATAAGGGTTAATTAACCAAGTACTGCAGATAAGGGTTAAGGGTTACTTTAGCCAGTATCTACTGTACTATTTTTAAAGCTTCTTTTTGATTTGAAAACTTCGATTAACACTTTCGAAAGGAAATTGTACAAGAGTAGCTGCACCAAGTTGCATGTTGCATGTGCAACAAACACGCACACACCGTCACTTTTCTTTCACTTTGTGGGTTTGGGAAATATATTTAAAAAAAAGCAGTATCTATAAAAGCAATCTATTAAAAATAGATATAAAAAAAAGATACATTTGTAATATCGAAAAATGATCTGGCAACTCTAGGCCGAAAGGTTGTTTGTTTTGTCGCCTCTTCTTCTTCACTTTTAATTGCACTTTAATGAGTTGATGTCTTAGAACCAATGTATCTTTTGTTGTTGTTGTTGCTTTTGTTGGTTAATCGATCGTGCAGCTAGCTAACGGCAAATTGCAGTTGCATGTCCGTATTTAAACATTGTCGCCGTGTTGCACTCAGTGAGTAGCACACGCGTTTTTACCTCGATACGTTTACAAATAGAATGAAAAAACTAACTGAAAGCCGAGCTGAAAAATAAACCTGGCTGAGAGAGAGCCGCGACTCAGATACAAAGATACATAGATACAAAGAGACACACAGCGACACACAGACAGAGAGAGAGTGAGAGAGAGAGTGCAGGAGAGAGCCAAGGAGGCAGACCGTGACACATATGTGTGTGTGTGTGTTTGTGTTTGCAAGAGAGGGTGCGGTGCTTCAGGTGAGGAAGCGTACCTGTTTCAAGCAGCGCAAGTGCAGCGCGCTCAATCGCCCAAGGATACGTGTGAGTGAGTGAGCGAGTGAATAGGAGCTAGTGCATGTGTGTTCTTGTCTCTGAGAGGGGGAGCCAACAATGGCAAAATCCAAAACTCAAGTGTGCAAACAGGCGAAAGAGGCGCTCAGGAATAGGAAAAGGAATGTCATAAGGGGGGCCAGCAAGGCCAAGCACTAACGAAGCTCAGATACCCTACAGTTACTCCCTAATTTCCCTACCAACAAGTAAAGTATTACCCAAAAATTCCCACTCTTTATTATTCAGGGAATTTAAGGATTGTGGAAAGAGAAAAGATCTCATTTATGGTGCCACTCCCACAAAAGTTCGTTAAGCCGTCTTGCTGCTTCTTGCTTCCTTGTAAGTGAGTCCCAAGAAGAAGAAGAAACAAAATTAAGGCAACAACGGCCAGGTAAAACAATATTCCACGACATGCACTGAAAAAAATCAATAATGATAAAGGATATTTAAAGACTAACAAATATTTAAATATCTTGCAACTAAATTTATATTTTAACCTTAAGCTTTATTCTATTTTTTAATTGAAAATTTATTTATTATTTTAAATATTTTTTTCAGTGCAGTTGTACTCGCTAAGCCCATTGTGCCACACACAAAAGAACAAAAGGTGGGCCCGGCCCGGCTCTGCATGTGTGTGTGTGAGTGACTCAACGGTGAAGTATGTATGCTGCTCTCCGCTCCCTCTCTCTCGAAGAATCTGAGAAGCTGCGACTGAGATTGGGATGTGGAGCCCAAGGGGGACAGACAGATCATAAAAAGAGCGCGAGAGAGGAGAGACTAAGCTCCAATAGATAGTAGGGATCAGTAGTAGTGATCTCTCCGAAGAGAGAGTTAGACAGAGAGAGAGAGCCTGTCACGGGGGAGTAGGACAGGTAGGAAAACACACACCTGAGCTAGGCCAACAAATATAAATAATTAGCCAGATAAAAATCAAAATTATTACTTGCTCCTTTTGGCCAAAAAAGAAATCATGTAGTTGTTTCCACAACATTCCTATGAACTTTCCAACTATCTAACAGATCTCTGAGTGTGTTTGTTGTGTCTCCCCCCCACCCCCCTATAGCTGGCCAATAACTGTCCGACATGACAATCTGATAGATTTCCTCTGGTTGCCAAGCTGTAATTATGGCATTTCCGCTTTCCGAGGGGCATGGGAGGCAGCCAGGCATTCGCCACTTGCTATTGGGTCAGCAGTTAAAAAAACTGGATATATGTAGTCATTTTCCAATCGGGGAATCAGAGGGGAACTCTAGCTATAGCTAGTAACTAGCTGGGAATTATTGTGAAAGATAATTGATTTTTATTTAATTAGGAAAGAGGAATTTTTCAAAGAGATTCTTTTTTAATAAAAGATAGTGTAGTAAGAGTTATAATGTAATATATAAATAATATTTGATGTTTTTTTTTCACAAATATTTTCAAATATTTTGAAAATTTTGAATCTGAGGAGGATCTGGGCTATGAGTAATATTTTCCTTTAGGGAATATTTGATCCTTTTCATTGCTCTTTCGACAAATGTGAGTTTGAAGTTCAAACCGGGCTCTGAATTTCATAATTTTATATTTTTTGTAATCTAATATTTTGTAAATTTGAAAATCTTTAATACTGAAAAACATTTTTTGAAATATTTTATCATTTTAACTTCTCTTTTGATTTTTATAAATTATTATTATTTTTGAAAAAATTCCCAAATTTGACCCCTGAGGAATATCTCTCTTTTGGGAATACTTTATCGGAATGTATCCCCACTTTGTGGAGAGCCCTCGGGAACCCTCTCCCAGTATTCCGTATCTTTGTCGTTTGTTTTCGTTGCTCTTTCGCTGCCCGAGCCGATCCCACAAAAAGGCTCTGGCTAATGAGAGTGTGGAAAGCAGAGAAGGAGGACGAGGAGGAGGAGGAGCGGATGAGGGACAAGGGCCAACAGGTAAAATGAAGAAGGTAAGACGGAGATTCAAACAAACACACACACACACACACACATGGAAGCACTCGAACACGCAAACACACACAACACGAAAGCAAAACAAAAACAAGAGGCAAACAAAACGTTGACGTTGATTGCTTGGCTTACCTGCGAAGAGAGTGGGTAGAGAGAAGGGAAAAGGTACGAGGAGTAGGAGGCAGAGCCAGAAGAGCGAGCGAGCAAGCATCCTCCAAAGCTACAAAGATACAATCAACATTGAGGCACACACTTGAGCTCGTTTATGTTTGTGTGTGTGTGAGCCTGTGGGGCATATGCCGCCCCCTCTACCCTTTTCGGCCCAGATGCCCAGAGTTATTATAACGGATTTATCTCAAGTTACAAGCAGCACACACACACACACACACACTCGACATACTTGGCAACACAAATATGAATTTTATTCCCCCAGCAAGTCAGTATGTTTTTTTAGAATTTTTATGCGATTTACTTTTTAGTTTCTTGCTCTACAAATAGCTCACAGGACATGTGAGACCCCCCCTTTTTTACAGTACATCCTCCCTAAAGTTACTCCAATTTTTTTTCGAGTGATGGGTTATGAGGGCGTTTTTATTTTTGTTTTTGTTGCCAAGGCTGCCAAGGCCTCTTAACGACAGGAAATTAATGATTTAATTACATTTTTGGGCGGACGGAGGGCAAGGGAATGGGAGGGGTGGGATTAGTTAATGGCGGCACCTTTAATTGATTTTCCCGAGAGTGGCTCCCATGGGAAAGTGACCAGCTTGCCTGCCTGCCTCTGCCTCTGTCTGTCTCTTTCTCTAATCTTCTCAAAGTCAAGAGTCGTCCTACCTCAAGGCACTGTCCGGAAAGCAAGTCCGAACACAAAGTACAGAAATCGAAAATACCAACAAGCGACAACAAAAAGGCAAAAAATGCTGCGCATGCGCGTGCCGAGAATTCTTAAGACCCCAACAGAGCTCCGCGATCTCCTCTTCAGGTCTTCTGGCAATTCTTCTGGCCAGTCTTCTGGCAAGTCTCAAGACCCCAAAGAACTCGACGAGTCCGAGAGACCAACAGAAACAGAAATGGCAATGGAAACACTTGAAGAAATTTCTACAGGTGTATTATACTATTTTAAATAATTAGAGATTAAATATATTATTTATTTTTAATTATAATATATTTTATGAAAAAATTATAAAAATAA
>JAJJHT010013195.1:418994-429983 GCA_021223865.1 Drosophila pandora | reverse complement strand
TATATAATACCCCAAAATCTTCTCTTTTAATTAAAATTTAAGCATTTTGACAAAAAGATTTGAGATATATTTTATTTTTTTAGAAAAGAATCAAAGAGAAATAGATGTAATTAAGTTTCTAGAGTATAAGATACCCGGTACTATTCCTATGGTTGAACATTAACAATAACATTAAAACATTTAAAAATAACAATTAAATTTCAATATTGGTTTTAAAAGATATATTTTTTATAATACCCGATACTTTTCTTTCATTTATCTCCCATGACTCATATATATTATTTATAATTTCAAAAAGCCTTTCATGAGAAAGATTAGATATTATAGCCTTAAAAAAACAGTCTAGTTTTAAATGAACCAACTATAATAAATAAAAACTAAGAAAAAAGATTGCCAGAAAAAAGTAAAGAAATAATTAAACAAAACGCTCCACAAATCAAAGGCCAAAAAGCCGCAAAAAATGGAAGTATATCTTATATTAACAGCTATAAAGTAACACTTTATTTTAAATGAAATTCTCACACATTTTTTTATGGAGTTTTTTGTGCCCCAACCCAGTGACAGCCCACATTTTTCATCTTTTTACCAAGAATCTGAAAAAACTCTAAACTCTAAACGGGCTGAGAGTACTCGCAGACTTGATTTGCATTTCCAGAGATCTGGTGTGGCGGCTGCTGCTGCTTCTGTATATATTTTTTAATGGGTTCATAATGAATCTTACTTTTGGTATGTGGGTCCCATAAAATGTATATTTTTTTTCGCCACTTTTATGTATTTTTTTTACATTTTTTTCACATTTTTTTGTGTTTTTTTTTGACAGTTGATTTCCACTTTCGACAAAACTTGTTTCGTTTTGAGGTTAGTTTTCTTTGCCAGTCTCTTGTTGTTGCATGTTGTTGTTGTATGTTTCTTGTTTAGCCGCTTTTTACAACAAAAACAACAATGACAATAACAAAAAGAAAAACAACAAAAAAACACGTGGCACACAACGCAGCCCAAACTGTAAGCAGCTTTTATTTCTATTCCTCACATTCCTGCATCTGTATCTGTATCTGTATATGTATATGTATTTGTATCTGTATCTGTAAGTGTTTGAGTGTATCTGTGAAATGTATCTGTGTGTTGCCTTGCCCCCGTGTTGTATCTCGCACTCGCTTTGTCTATTTTGCAGTAATTTTCAGTTGGTTGAATTCGGTGGGAGGCAAAAAAGCTGAGGAAGCTGTATGTGAGGCAGAAACTTGGCTAAAGATGTGGGGAGACACAGAGGCTTGGAGGTTGGGAGGCACGAGGCATGAGGCATAGGGGGGGAGGTAAGCAACACAGAAACTCCCACCATTTCCATTTCCAAATGCTTTTTGTTGGCCACTTTGATGGTCCATGGGGGAATTTTTCGTATCTGTATCTGCCCACCCCCTCGTATCTGTAGTATAGTTCCGAAAGTATCTGTATCTCAGGGTGTACAGGGTAATGGGTGTACTGTGTGTACTGTGTGTTTGTGCCTTAACTATTTGCCGTCACTTTTTGCACTCTCACGCCCACAAAAAAAAAATAGGGAATAAAAAATTAAATAAATAATTCAGAATAACAGCCAACCTGGCACTGCCACTCATCACTCATCCAAATCCATACCCAGGGTGTTAATGGGCTTAATAATGGGTTAAGCCGAAGCCGAAGTCGAAGCCTTGGTTCTAAAATAATGAGGCAACTAACTAAAAATTTTCCGCGAATTAAAGTGGAATTATTGGAGAGTTAATATTAGTATTTAATTTTATTTATTTTTTAGATCATTATTCCTTATAGACTCTATAGCTTTATAATATAACTAATACTTCGTAGAAATATTATTCCCAGATACTATATTTTCCTTTAAACCCTTTTCTAATATAATTCTTATTTTCTAGAAGACAGTCTTCCACTCACTTTTTTTATTGAAATTTTTTAAACGCCACCTCTGCTACTGCTTATTTGGTTTTTTGTATATTTTTTATGTTTTTTTTCCTCTTTTTTTATGCAATTGCACCACAATAATTTTTTTTAATCCACAACAAATATCAATCAAATATTGGCTACACCGAAAAAAATCTATATATATGTATGTGGAGGACTGATACTTGACTTGGAGTTCAAACCACGTTCCAAAAAAAAAAAATATATTAAAAGAAACGCCAACGCGTGCGCGCACTTCAAAACAAAAAGACAAAAACAACAAAAAATAAACACAGAACTTAAACAAAAAAAATAAGAAGACACACAGACTAACAAACACGCACACACAGATACTCTTCTCCGCCGGTGAGAGCGACAGGTAGAGTGTAGAGAGCGGCGGCAGAATAAGGGTTACGGCTGCGAGAACAAGAACACGAACCGAAGAAAGCAAAGCGACCAACCTGCGACGCTGGAACTGCGACGCTACGGAAACGTCGACGGTCGCCTCACAACTGAAGCGGCCGGAGCGGCCCCAGAGCCCCCAAAAGCATCAAAATGGAAATCGCCGTAGCCCCAGATGCCGAGAGAGCGAGAGAGCGTCAGTGGTGCTCGCAAATGAGCTAGATCGGTAATGGGGGGGCGGGAAAAAAAGCTAAATTTTACTCACTTTAGTTTTCAGAAGAAAGTAAGGGGAAATCCGTAAAAGATATATAATCAGATAGAGATATTTCATAGATATATACCAGATAGAAATATACCATCTCTGATGTAGCTTTAAAAGCTAAAAGAGAGAAGCTTTGGCTTGAAACTGCCATATAATCTGCCAACACAGACAGCATAAGCTGAGGCAGTTAAAGAGAGCGGAAGAAAGGGCAAAAGCCGGAGAATTTGAGAGCGAAGAGAGCGCAAGAAGCTTAGCTGACCGCAAAGTCACTTGCAAAGACACAGTCAGAAGAGTGGGTTGAAAAGGGGGCGGAAGAAAGAGCGGGCTAGTTAGACAGTTATTAAATGAAATGTGAGAGTGGGCTTCCACCCGACAGTTGAGCATTCACTTTGGCTTGTTATTTTTATCTGGACCGCAGTGCTTCTCAAACCACAGCAGGTGATCATATGCTGTACAGTTTGAGCGCCGCTGTGATTAACTAGGTTAGGCTATTGATTAACTAATTAACTAATTAACAGTAAGTAAGCCACATAGTATATATTTTTATAAACTCACCCAATCTAGTATCATTCTTCTTTCGAACTCGCAGACAAATGGTACAGGATTTGATGCACTGAAATAAATAATTTATTTAAAATAAGTTATAATCCATTTACTAGTATTATACTTACGTCGTGGATGTGACGAATGACTTCCGTACGGGATATATTGTCCAGGGTCAAGCCATTGACCTCGAGTATCTCATCGCCCACTTCCAGATTATCGCGATCGGGCGGTGAGCCGTATAGTTTAATTTTGCCCTCCACATTCTCGACGAGTATGATGACATAGCCAGATAGTTCGACTACTTGTTGCTGTGAAAGGATATCGGATGAAGGACAGGATTTAATAAATACTGTGTGACAACAGGGCGTGTACTTAATATTATTCCCAAAGCATTTCTAACCATAATAAGGGGTATATTAAGGGTTAACTAATTTTATTAGTTAATTTTTATATATTTTTAATGATGCCTTATAATTATTATAAATTTTAAAAATAGTTAGAACGGGGCGTATACTTAATATTATTGTTAATGCATTATTGGCCAGAAGAAAAAATTAAAAAATTATTTATTAGGTAATTTTTATTTATTTCCAATAATTTCCAAGTTTTTTTTGGCAACAGGGCGTATACTTAATATTATTCCTAAAGCATTCCTACTTNTTAATATTATTCCTAAAGCTGGTTTCTGCCTTTTTTTTATGGCTTAAAAATGTCTTTAATAGTTGATTTTTATATATTTTAAATCATTTTTAAGTTTTGTGACAACAGGGCGTATACTTAATATTTATTTAAAAGTATTCTTGTTCAGTTAATCAATTTTAAACACAGTTATTGTGAAGTAAGAGCTTTAGACTTGAAAAAAAAATTATTTTAGAATTAATTTTCACCTATTTCTTTTACATTTTAAGGGCTTTTGGCAAACGGGCAACATGGCGTATACTTGATATTGAGAAAATAAATCTTAAATTTAAATAAATTTAGTATTTAAAACATATCTACAATCTTAAGCTTGATTTTTAAGCTAAATTCTTTTTGATCTTGCAATTATTCCAACTTCTATCTGTTAACACGGCGTGTACTTAATACTTAATAAAATAATTGAATTAAACACATTTTTTTAAACATTTAATTATATTTAAATGTAAGCAACCAACCTAATCATCAAAATTAATTATTACAATTGTCAAGTAACATGAACACAAGCTTTTTAAATAAAAAACGAACAAAAAAACAGAAAGACGACGGGCAACATGGCGTATACTTAATACGAAACGATTCCCTTTGCTCACGAAATATTTACAAAGTCTTTGGTTAATGTCTCGCATAAAGTCATTTTCATAAATGCCAGCCTAAATAGCAACAACAACAACTTATTTATGCTACGCCTATGCCAGAAGTGGGCGTGGCATGGTGGGTGTTTGATGATTCCTAAAAAAAAAGCCAAAAAAAAACAAGGAGAGAGAATAAAAAAAAAAACAAATTAATTACACAAAAGGATGAAGGACTAAGACTCACTCTGCAACAACAAACAATTCAACTTCAGTTCAAACACCACTGGTTCTGTGTGTGTGTCTGTGTGTTGTTCGCCTGTATGTATGTGTGTGTGTGTGTGTTTGAGTGTGGGAAGTTTTGGCCATTATTGCTTGGGCTGGCTCGTTATGTTAATTACAACAAATTATGCTCATGCGGCAATTGCGGGGGGTAACCTCCTCTAACATTCATTCAANAAAAACAACAAAAAAACACGTGGCACACAACGCAGCCCAAACTGTAAGCAGCTTTTATTTCTATTCCTCACATTCCTGCATCTGTATCTGTATCTGTATATGTATATGTATTTGTATCTGTATCTGTAAGTGTTTGAGTGTATCTGTGAAATGTATCTGTGTGTTGCCTTGCCCCCGTGTTGTATCTCGCACTCGCTTTGTCTATTTTGCAGTAATTTTCAGTTGGTTGAATTCGGTGGGAGGCAAAAAAGCTGAGGAAGCTGTATGTGAGGCAGAAACTTGGCTAAAGATGTGGGGAGACACAGAGGCTTGGAGGTTGGGAGGCACGAGGCATGGGGCATGAGGCATGGCGGGGGGGAAGCAACACAGAAACTCCCACCGTTTCCATTTCCAAATGCTTTTTGTTGGCCACTTTGATGGTCCATGGGGGAATTTTTCGTATCTGTATCTGCCCACCCCCTCGTATCTGTAGTATAGTTCCGAAAGTATCTGTATCTCAGAGTGTACAGGGTACTGGGTGTACTGTGTGTACTGTGTGTTTGTGCCTTAACTATTTGCCGTCACTTTTTGCACTCTCACGCCCACAAAAAAAAATATGGAATAAAAAATTAAATAAATAATTCAGAATAACAGCCAACCTGGCACTGCCACTCATCACTCATCCAATCCATACCCAGGGTGTTAATGGGCTTAATAATGGGTTAAGCCGAAGCCGAAGTCGAAGCCTTGGTTCTAAAATAATGAGGCAACTAACTAAAAATTTTCCGCGAATTAAAGTGGAATTATTGGAGAGTTAATATTAGTATTTAATTTTATTTATTTTTTAGATCATTATTCCTTATAGACTCTATAGCTTTATAATATAACTAATACTTCGTAGAAATATTATTCCCAGATACTTTATTTTTCTTTAAACCCTTTTCTAATATAATTCTTATTTTCTAGAAGACAGTCTTCCACTCACTTTTTTTATTGAAATTTTTTAAACGCCACCTCTGCTACTGCTTATTTGGTTTTTTGTATATTTTTTATGTTTTTTTTCCTCTTTTTTTATGCAATTGCACCACAATAATTTTTTTTAATCCACAACAAATATCAATCAAATATTGGCTACACCGAAAAAAATCTATATATATGTATGTAGAGGACTGATACTTGACTTGGAGTTCAAACCACGTTCCAAAAAAAAAAAATATATTAAAAGAAACGCCAACGCGTGCGCGCACTTCAAAACAAAAAGACAAAAACAACAAAAAATAAACACAGAACTTAAACAAAAAAAAATAAGAAGACACACAGACTAACAAACACGCACACACAGATACTCTTCTCCGCCGGTGAGAGCGACAGGTAGAGTGCAGAGAGCGGCGGCAGAATAAGGGTTACGGCTGCGAGAACAAGAACACGAACCGAAGAAAGCAAAGCGACCAACCTGCGACGCTGGAACTGCGACGCTACGGAAACGTCGACGGTCGCCTCACAACTGAAGCGGCCGGAGCGGCCCCAGAGCCCCCAAAAGCATCAAAATGGAAATCGCCGTAGCCCCAGATGCCGAGAGAGCGAGAGAGCGTCAGTGGTGCTCGCAAATGAGCTAGATCGGTAATGGGGGGGCGGGAAAAAAAGCTAAATTTTACTCACTTTAGTTTTCAGAAGAAAGTAAGGGGAAATCCGTAAAAGATATATAATCAGATAGAGATATTTCATAGATATATACCAGATAGAAATATACCATCTCTGATGTAGCTTTAAAAGCTAAAAGAGAGAAGCTTTGGCTTGAAACTGCCATATAATCTGCCAACACAGACAGCATAAGCTGAGGCAGTTAAAGAGAGCGGAAGAAAGGGCAAAAGCCGGAGAATTTGAGAGTGAAGAGAGCGCAAGAAGCTAAGCTGACCGCAAAGTCACTTGCAAAGACACAGTCAGAAGAGTGGGCTGAAAAGGGGGCGGAAGAAAGAGCGGGCTAGTTAGACAGTTATTAAATGAAATGTGAGAGTGGCTTCCAGCCGACAGTTGAGCATTCACTTTGGCTTGTTATTTTTAACTGGGCCGCAGTGCTTCTCAAACCACAGCAGGTGATCATGTGCTGTAGAGTTTGAGAGCCACTGTGATTAACTAGGTTAGGCTATTGATTAACTAATTAACTAATTAACAGTAAGTAAGCCACATAGTATATATTTTTATAAACTCACCCAATCTAGTATCATTCTTTTTTCGAACTCGCAGACAAATGGTACAGGATTTGATGCACTGAAATAAATAATTTATTTAAAATAAGTTATAATCCATTTACTAGTATTATACTTACGTCGTGGATGTGACGAATGACTTCCGTACGGGATATATTGTCCAGGGTCAGGCCATTGACCTCGAGTATCTCATCGCCCACTTCCAGATTATCGCGATCGGGCGGTGAGCCGTATAGTTTAATTTTGCCCTCCACATTCTCGACGAGTATGATGACATAGCCAGATAGTTCGACTACTTGTTGCTGTGAAAGGATAAAGGATGAAGGACAGGATTTAATAAATACTGTGTGACAACAGGGCGTGTACGAAATATTATTCCTAAAGCATTTCTAACCATAATAAGGGGTATATTAAGGGTTAACTAATTTTATTAGTCAATTTTTTTATTTTTTTAATAATGCCTTATAATGATTATAAATTTTAAAAATAGTTAGAACGGGGCGTATACTTAATATTATTGTTAATGCATTATTGGCCAGAAGAAAAAATAAAAAAATGATTTATTAGGTAATTTTTATTTATTTCCAATAATTTCCAAGTTTTTTTGGCAACAGGGCGTATACTTAATATTATTCCTAAAGCTGGTTTCTGCCTTTTTTTTATGGCTTAAAAATTTCTTTAATAGTTGATTTTTATATATTTTAAATCATTTTTAAGTTTTGTGACAACAGGGCGTATACTTAATATTTATTTAAAAGTATTCTTGTTGAGTTAATCAATTTTAAACACAGTTATTGTGAAGTAAGAGCTTTAGACTTGAAAACAAATTATTTTAGAATTAATTTTCACCTATTTCTTTTACATTTAAAGGGCTTCTGGCAATCGGGCAACATGGCGTATACTTGATATTGAGAATATGAAACTTAAAATTAAATAAATTTAGCATTTAAAACATTTCTACAATCTTAAGCTTGATTTTTTAGCTAAATTCTTTTCGATCTTGCAATTATTCCAACTTCTATCTGTCAACACGGCGTATACTTAATATTTAATAAAATAATTGAATTAAACACATTTTTTTAAACATTTAATTATATTTAAATGTAAGCAACCAACCTAATCATCAAAATTAATTATTACAATTGTCAAGTAACATGAACACAAGCTTTTTAAATAAAAAACGAACAAAAAAACAGAAAGACGACGGGCAACATGGCGTATACTTAATACGAAACGATTCCCTTTGCTCACGAAATATTTACAAAGTCTTTGGTTAATGTCTCGCATAAAGTCATTTTCATAAATGCCAGCCTAAATAGCAACAACAACAACTTATTTATGCTACGCCTATGCCAGAAGTGGGCGTGGCATGGTGGGTGTTTGATGATTCCTAAAAAAAAAGCCAAAAAAAAACAAGGAGAGAGAATAAAAAAAAAAACAAATTAATTACACAAAAGGATGAAGGACTAAGACTCACTCTGCAACAACAAACAATTCAACTTCAGTTCAAACACCACTGGTTCTGTGTGTGTGTCTGTGTGTTGTTCGCCTGTATGTATGTGTGTGTGTGTGTGTTTGAGTGTGGGAAGTTTTGGCCATTATTGCTTGGGCTGGCTCGTTATGTTAATTACAACAAATTATGCTCATGCGGCAATTGCGGGGGGTAACCTCCTCTAACATTCATTCAAACACACAGGACACACACACACACATATAGAAATACGGGCATATCCTAGTCCATGGCACCCACACACTCATACATCCACGCCCTCAAGCGTGTAATCAGTAGGCTGGCCAACTTTGATTGCCCCAGAGTTTGCACAACGTCAGTTTGGCGTTCACCGTGCAAATACATTGCCATTTCAAAGGACCTTTCCAACAACAGTTTGACAAGCACTGAATGGCTTTTAATTACAAAATAAGGCTTTCCCTTTGGTCTTAAAATAATTAATTTATAATAGATCTACTCAAAAATAGACCCATCTATTAAATAAAAGTAGTCTCAAATGAATAGAAGCTCGTTTCCGCTCGTGGTGACCCCGAATGGTGACCCCGATTGACTTTAATGGCTAATTATACAAAAATATTGGCTTCTTTTTATATCCTCAAGCACTTATTTAGTATCCTTTTCGAAAAATACAAACAAAAACCCTGAAAACTACCAGAAAGCACAACAATTATTTGGTAAACTCACTCAAGTAACCTTTCAAATTTTCCAAAAAGCAAACAAAACTTTCGGAAAAGCCCACAAAATCCCTAATGTCCAAGATTAGAAACGTTTCATGAGAGACAGCTTGTTGTAAGGACATCTGGGTTGAACAAAAAAACTTTATTTATTTATAAATCCCACAGACATTTGTGTGAAGGAAACCCCACAGGCTGATGCATTTTTAAAAATTCCCTAAGCACTGGGCAGTGGCAGTGGCAGTGGCACTAGCACTGGACTGGTAAGTGACACCTTTCACCTTTTTCCCCAATTGCATCATCCTTGGAATAATTCATTGCTCACTCGTCCCATTTAATTCCAACAGCCAGGCTGTTCCAACATCCTTGACAGTTTAAATAGGCTTCAGGTTCATATTCGGTTTCAGTTTAGAAATTGTGGCAGAAACATTCCAAACCGCAACGATACAAACCGAAATGTTGGTAAAAAGAATTAAAATGTCGGCCACAAAAACAGCAGAGATGTATTTTTTTGACTTTTAGTTGCAAATAAAAACTAAAAAAAAAAGGACAAGTTTAAATAAAAAAAACAAAGGAGATTGTAAATGAAAAAGTTGCCTAATTAGAAGACAAAGTAAGTGGGGGAAAAAAAAGGAGAAATAATTTGTCTTTATTGGGTCACAAAAGTGAATAAAGAGGTGGTCTAGGGGCGGCTGAGAGCGCGTAGGCGTGGCAATGTGGCAGAAACAACAATTGTTGCAAGTGCAGGTCGACAATATCATCAACAACAACAACAACAATAACATTACAACAACTGTAACAACAGCAACAACAAGGAAAGGCGACAGGCAAAACACTCAACTGGAAGTGAACTCGAGTTGAGCTGGCAAGCGTCCAAAAAGGACACACAAAGTAAAAAGGATCCCGAAAGGTTGTCCCGTGGTAGTATGAGAAGTAAGGGGCGGGTGGATTTCGGGCTGGTTTCGGGCTGGTTTCGGTGTGTTATGGAATGGAATGTCCTGGGCCAGGTGCTAAAAAGGGCCAACAGCACACAAAAGCGGCGAATAAACAGGAAGACAGCTCTCGACATTGCAGCCTCAAGAGGCGGGGCAACAGGCGGTGAGAAAAATAGGCAGTGGCAGTGGCAGTGGCAGGCTAGAGTGGTGGGCAGGGAGGCATGGGGGGGAGGTGAAAAACCGCCAACATTTTCCAACTGTTTGCAACTGCCACTGCCTCATATTTCACGCCTCTTTCTTGTTCGAAGTACCCAACCGATTTTTCCCCAACGCCCTCATGCCACATGCCGCATGCCGCATGCCTCATGCTCCTATCCTTTTTTTGCCTTTTTACCATCACGCCCCCTGCACCGCCCCCTTCTTGGTATTAACGTGGCAAAAAGTCAGGCAATTGATGAACTGCCATTGGCAAGAAAAAAAACCAAAAAAAAAATGGCAGAAAAAAAGAGGGAAAAAAAGCAACCAACTGAAATCCAAACCTAAGCTGCATAATTATTGGCGCTTCAACACCGGATGCACAAACACACACACACACACAGCCACACTCTCTTACCCACACACCGACACTCACTAGAACCACACACACACACACACACACTAGAACCCTCTTCTAGCAGCCACAAGCGAACTATAAAAAAATTCTCAGAATTGCAATGAAATAAAAAAAGAAAAAAAAGGAACAATTAAGGTGAAAAGTTTTGGAACAAAGGATCTTGATGAACAGAAGCATTTATTAATTTATTAAAAAATAGTTTTAATTA
>JAJJHT010013195.1:381828-391977 GCA_021223865.1 Drosophila pandora | reverse complement strand
GGGGTGGCAAGGGGGGGGATTTTATCAAGGACGAATAAATAAATAATCGACAGACACACAAATATGCAATAACAAAATGCTGCTTGTGACTTATGTTATGTACAAATTAGCAATAAAAAAATTAAAAATTGAGGATTCATTTAAAAAAAAAAAACATTCAGAGACCAAAATGCGAAATGAAAAAAAAAAACTATTTTTTATAGAAAAAAATATGATAATTGATTTTTAATTGGGGGAGGGTATTTAAAGGCTTAAAGACTATATCTTTAAGGTAAAAATAAAGGTAAGTTCAATGACCAAAAAAAAGGGTGGTTTTCATTCTTTACTTTATTTAATTTTTTTTTCTCTTTCTCATACCAATTAAATTTTTTTTTTAGCTCTGAAACCCCGGAAAACCATTCAATAGTTCCCATGTTTACCTTTTCTTATTAATTATTTATTAATTAGGGGGGGAACTCATATCTCTTCCCAACAGGCCACAGGCCACAGGACAATTAGAAAGTTTGTTTGGCAATTAAATTAGCAATTAAGAATTAGAATTACTTTTAAATCATTTAATGAACTAGAAATGCAAAAACAAACAAATATTTTTTAAGCAAAATTATGAACTTGACCTTAAAGGGGGGGACTAGGTTTCTAGGATAAAAGGACTAGTGTGCTCTGTCAGGACCTCAAAAGTAGAGCAGCCATGAAGGCAGTTGGTTGGAAAACACAACCAGGAACCGACCAGAAACCGGAAACGGAAGGACCTCCTCCATTACCAGAATCCAAGGAATGCTTTCGAAATCTTTTCAACTGTTTCTACGCCCTGGGGATGCAGGCTCCCGATGGCAGTCTCCCCACCAGGAGCAGCACCTGGAGACGCGTCTACAGATGCTTCTCGGCCGTGATGTACGTGTGGCAGCTGATCCTGGTGCCCACTTTCTTCGTCATCAGCTATAGATACATCGAGGGCATGGAGATGACCCAGATCCTGACCTCCATTCAGGTGGCCATCGATGCGGTGATCCTGCCCGCCAAGATTGTGGCTCTGGCGTGGAATCTGTCGCTGCTGCGGAAGGCGGAGTACTACCTGGCCCAGTTGGATGGCCGGTGCAGGGATGGCGAGGAGTTCCATGTGATCGCCGAGGCGGGAAGGTTCTGCAACCGCCTGGTCTGGTTCTACCAGATCTGCTATGCCATCTACTCCACGTCGACGTTCCTGTGCTCCTTCCTGCTCGGCCAGCCGCCGTATGCCCTGTACCTGCCGGGCCTCGACTGGAGCCGCTCCAAGCTGCAGTTCAACATCCAGGCGTGGATCGAGTTCCTCATCATGAACTGGACGTGCCTCCACCAAGCCAGCGACGATGTCTACGCCGTCATCTACCTGTATGTGGTGCGGGTGCAAGTCCAACTCCTGGCCAGGAGAGTTCGAAAGCTGGGAAGTGGAGATCCCCCGGACAGCTATCCGGATGAACAGCGGCAGGAGGAGCACTGCCAGGAGCTGCAGAAGTGCATTGTGGACCATCAGACGGTGCTGAAGCTACTCGGCTGCATCTCCCCGGTCATCTCGAGGACCATTTTCGTCCAGTTCCTGATCACCGCCGCCATCATGGGCACCACCATGATAAACATCTTCATCTTCGCCAACACCAACACCAAAATCTCATCGATCATATATCTGATGGCCGTCACCCTCCAGACGGCTCCCTGCTGCTATCAGGCCACCTCCCTGATGCTGGACAACGAGCACCTGGCCCTGGCCATCTGCCAGAGCCGTTGGCTGGGCCAGAGCGCCCGCTTCCGGAAGATGCTCCTCTTCTACCTCCACCACGCCCAGCAGCCCATCACGCTCACGGCCATGAAGCTCTTTCCCATCAACCTGGCCACCTACTTCAGTGTGAGTATACAAAAATATAGTCATTTCTTTCCATCCTTGAGATCCTTGGAGAACACAAGGATTCTCTTAAAATGGCTTCAAACTATAGCCATATCTTGGCCATTACTCATCCGATTCTTGAGGGGAATGTCTTAATTAAATGATTATTTTATTCTCTATTACTAATCTCTATTAAAAATCTCCGTAAACTATCATTTTTATAAAAAAAATAGAAGAATAAGACTCACATAATTTAATTTATGTGGGAACTTCCAGTCTGGAACTATACATCTAACGGTACTTCGGGCTTGGAACGCATATGCCGCTATGTCGTTCGCGCGTACATTTGAATTAATATACGAATTTCCCTTAAATATACTATTTAAACCTTAAACCCCTATTCAAATATAGAAGTAGACTAAGCAATGATTTAAAGATTTTTTTTTTAATGAAATTAAACATTTATTTTTTTATTTTAGCGAAAAATAGGAAATAAAATACAAGAAAGTGTTTTCCTGGCTCCAAAAACTAACAGTAACAAGAGAAATGCCATTACTTGTTTTTAGGTATTAAACACAAGGATATAAGCACATAATTAGCTAAATATTGACTTCAAATATATAAATATAAATAATAACAATCAAAAAGCAAAGGAACGAATCCGATCGCGTCGATGTAGATGGAAAGTGTGGGGCCAAGGATCCACTGGAATGGAGCTACTTCCGGGCCTTCCAATGCTAGTATTGGGTAACAGTTAACAGTGTTTGGCGCTTATAAGAATAGTTTTGAATAATTAAACTATAAAATAAAGGTTAACTAATCTTAAGGGCTTTGTGTGACTATCTTCTTTTGTTTAAATTATATTAAAAAAAATATTAATTATATATTGTATTTCTCTTTGCAGATAGCAAAATTCTCCTTCTCTCTGTACACTCTTATAAAAGGAATGAACTTGGGCGAGAGACTAACCAAAACAAATTAAAAATAAATAATTACTTTTTCAAATATCTAATATTTAGAAATTGATATTATATTTATTTGTAAAATTTCTATTCAAAAAATGAATCCTGTTGAGTTAGTAGGCAAAAAATGTAGCTGTGACAAAAAATATTATAGAAATAAATTCAAAAACTAGTTTCAAATAAGTAAAAGTCCAATTGGATCAACGGCTTGTTGCTCAACACTGTGCGCTCCAATTGGACATTGGCGCTTCCGTTATGCAACACTGCTCGAAGTTTGTTATTGTCCGGCTGATTTTGTTGTTAATTTTTTGTTTATCTCGGCCTGCAGGCCAAAATGCTGGGGAATCTTAGCCGCAAAACGGCGCCCAAGCACTGTCGCACTTGTCTGGTCAAACTGGACAAAAGTGAGCTAAAGGAACAGGATTTAATGGAGATTCCAATTAGCCAGGAGCTGGAAAAGCTACTCAACATTGATAATTGCATGGATAAAACGCCAGATAACCTGCAGGAGGAGCACTGGTGGCCAAGGATACTGTGCGCCCAGTGCCAGGATACTGTCCAGAGCTTCGAAAAGTTTCGCAGAAAAGCAGAGGACTCTAGGCAGCAGCTGCTGGAGTTGCTGAAGGAGGAGAGTGAACCGGAAGATGAGGCGAGTGGGCCAGAGGAGGATACCCCAGATCAGGAGCCCAACTTCGAGGTGGTCTACGACCACCTGGAGACGAATCCCCACAACGGGCAGGACTCGTTGCAAAGCTCTGAGCCGCCAGAACCACCCGATCCCGACCCCAAACCGGATCCCATTGCCAAAAGGGAGGAGAAATCCCCTAGCAGGAGAACGAGAAACAGCCTGAAGTGTTCACTGTGCCGGCACAGCTTCGCCAATCAGCTCACGCTCTCGGCGCACATCCGGAAGGTGCATGAGGGCAGCAAGCGACCGTTCCAGTGCGACAAATGCGAGAAGGCCTACAGTTTCATGGGCGGCCTGTACACCCACATTCGGGAGGTGCATGCTCCGCTGGAGCGTCGGCATCCCTGCGACCAGCCTGGCTGCGAGCGGGTCTACACCAGCCGGGTGGCCATGCAGAAGCACAAGCGCCTCAAGCACAATCCCAGGTAAGGATATTGTAGTTTTGATTCAATAGTTAAAGTAATCTTTATCCCATCCTTTTCAGAGCCCGGGATCTGGCGCGGAAATTCATCTGCGAACAGTGCGGTGCCAGCTTCAACCAATCCGCCAATCTCAAGTACCATCGACGCACCAAACACCCCACGGAGGACGAGGTGGCCGCCAAGGAGGGCGGCAGCGGGGAGCGCTACTTCTGTGAGCCCTGCCAGAAGGAGTTCCATTCGCGGTACACACTGAAGTATCACACCCTGCAACAGCACTCCGCCGGAGACGCGGGACAGGAGGCGATTCTGCCACACGAATGCCAGGTCTGTGGCCGCCGGATGGCCAAGAAGTTCATGCTGCTGCAGCACATGCTGATGCACTCCAGCGAGAAGCTGCCCTGCGAGCACTGTGGCCGGCAGTTCGCCCGCCGATTCGAGCTGGAGGCCCATGTCCGGGCGGTTCACCTAAAGCTCAAGCCCTTCACCTGCCGCCACTGCCCGGAGAGCTTCGCTTCGCGGAAAACCCTGCGCCATCACGAGTACATCCACACGGGGGAGAAGCCGTATGTGTGCGACACCTGCGGCCAGGCCTTCCGGCAGCAGACGTGCCTCAAGAACCATCGCAAAGTCCATGAAAAGTAGTCCATAAGTTGAATTTTAAACTCGCAACAAGAATTAACTTAACTAACTTTAGTTAAAAGAATTACAAAGTTTTATGTTGATTCTGGTGGCTTGGGATCTGGATGAGGGTCGTGGCTCTGCCGCTCCCGCTCTATATAGACGGGCAGATCCTCAAGCGGTCGGTAGTATAGATGCACTGCCTGGGAGCCGGCCATCATGGCCAGCATGGCGCTGCCGAGGAACTTCATGTACTGACCCCACGAGACTCCGGCGGGCATGATTGCTAATTTCTCTCTACTGCGAGCTCTGGTCCTGTCTTTCGTGCAAGTGCTGCTGCTCTTCAACGTAGTTCTTGGCCTGACGGCGCTTAAAGGTGCGATCTAAAAAGGATAAAGTCCATGTTAGCAAAGAATTGAAAGAAAAACAAAGAGGACACCCACAGAAGTTAGTCTCTCCCACCGTCCAGTTGATCATGGAGAATTCGAGGCCGGCTCCCAATAAAAAGAAGAGCGGCAGGAAGCGGTAGACACCAAAGCGCTTCTTTCCGGGCCAACTGTCCAGGAGACGACGGACGGAGCCGCTGTACGGACTCATGTGTTTTCCGGTATTATATAATTGTGCGTGTCTTTCGGCCGCCTTCCAGGCGAAATGTGCAGGTGTTACCTCTAACCGTTGTTGCTGTCACATGTGTCCTTTAATATTCTCCACGATTTACCTAAAATTCATGTAGTTTAGTATTTATTTCATTTACAAATTCAAAAAATATAAAGAGGCTACTTGAAACCTGCCTTAGTGTTCCGATTCCAGTTTGTTCCGCAGGGAACAGCTGATTGGAGGGGTGCTGCCAGACTTCTGGAACGGCGTTGCCAGATACATAATTTTTTTGCCTGAACAAGAATTTGGAAAAATAGTAAACAATTTTTTTTTAGGCCGAAATATGATACACAGCCTGTTTATAGTCAACAACAGTGGGTAAGTGGATATTCCCAGAGAAAATCTTAGCACTTTTAACCCACATCTGCCATCCCACACCAGCGAGGTGTTCCTGGAGAAGCACTGGCGTTCGGTGGTCTCTCGTTCCGTTTGCGAATATTTTCTGGACGCCCAGCGGGCCGCACCATATGTAAGTTACAATATGCCACGTATTGTGCTGATTTTAAACATATCTTATCGTCTAGGATGTGCCCCCGGTGATAGCCACACCCCATTACTATCTCATCACAGTCCAGCGGGATGCTGTCTCCCTGGTGGCGGCCTGCAAACAGGAGGTTCCACCGCTCTTTGTCATCGAATTTCTCCACCGGGTTGTGGACACTTTCCAGGACTATTTCGGCGACTGTTCGGAGACCGTGATCAAGGATAACTATGTCGTGGTCTATGAACTGCTCGACGAGATGCTGGACAATGGCTTCCCGCTGGCCACCGAGAGCAACATCCTCAAGGAACTGATCAAGCCGCCCAATATCCTGCGTACCATTGCCAACACAGTGACCGGCAAGAGCAAGTGCGTTGTGTCCCCTTTGGTTTGTCTTTCTTTTGTTTTATTTCCTCCTTTTTCTTTCAGTGTCAGCACCATACTTCCTTCGGGGCAGTTGTCGGCGATCCCTTGGCGCAGGAGCGGTGTAAGGTACACCAATAATGAGGCGTACTTTGATGTCATCGAGGAGGTGGACGCCATCATAGACAAGTCGGGCTCCACGGTGTTTGCTGAGATACAAGGACATGTAAGTACAAAAAAAAGATAGACATAGAAATTGGTACAATCCTTCTTTCCTTTTCAGATCGATTGCTGCATCAAGCTGTCGGGCATGCCGGACCTCACACTTTCCTTCATGAATCCTCGTCTCTTTGACGACGTCTCCTTCCATCCCTGCGTGCGTTTCAAGCGCTGGGAAGCGGAGCGCCTACTCTCCTTCATACCGCCCGACGGAAACTTCCGGCTCATGTCCTATCACATCAGCTCCCAGTCCGTGGTGGCCATTCCCATCTACATTAGGCACAATTTTTCGATTAAAACGGGGGAACAGGGCCGATTGGATCTGACCATTGGACCGCGTAACACCCTCGGACGGTCTGTGGATAAGGTGAAGCTGGAGCTGACGATGCCGCGGTGTGTTCTCAATTGCCTGCTGACCCCGAATCAGGGCAAATACACCTTTGATTCGGTGACCAAGACGCTATCCTGGGATGTGGGCCGCATAGATGTATCCAAGTTGCCGAACATTAGGGGATCGGTAAGCTTTCCTCATCATATTTTATGTTTGAAATATTAAACTAAGTGATTTTTATAAAAATTTTCAGGTTTCCATTACGCCCGGAACGACGAACATCGATGCCAATCCGTCCGTGAACGTACAGTTCCAAATATCTCAGCTTGCGGTGTCCGGATTAAAAGTAAATCGCCTGGACATGTACGGGGAGAAGTACAAGCCCTTCAAGGGCGTCAAATACCTGACCAAGGCGGGCAAGTTTCAGGTGCGAATGTAGGGACCTGCCACTACGTTCCGATTCCAGCTTTAATTAAGAGCTTACTTTTAAGTATACATACTATACATAAATATATATATACATATTCCATTGTTATGTGTCATCCTATAGCCTCTCCCTAACCGCCCCTATCTCAAGCATCTCTGTATCTATCTATCCATAAAAGTTAAACTCCAGTTGTGGTTTCTAGAGTTGTGGGTCTTGGGCCAACGTCGCCATATTTTATGGTCTTCGAGGCGAGAATCGATGGGGAATGAAGTTGCAAGTATTCGAGTGGCGGCGTGCCATGACTTTGCCTTCGACTCTGCCTGGCAACAGCCATCCAGCCAACCCGGCCAGCCAAAGTAACCAATAAATTTAAATGAAAATGCAAAAACTTGATTTTGCAGGCCAACGCATTTAGCATACGAATCGTATGTATACATGTCTTTATGTACGTTCCAGAGGAGATTCGATAAAGGGGATAATACTATAAACTAAACACAATAAATCTATAGAGTTTAAATCTATTAAAAAAAAAAAAATTAAAGAGTAAAGTATACAGTAATATTTTTTTTATATTTTTTTTAAGCATAGGAGTCTCTACTGTATCTATTATTCTTCACCCCTCTGGCTTGTTATCGGCACAAATACAGCTTTTGCTGCATTTTTGTGTCTGTGGCCGAGAGACCGGTTTGTCTCTTGGTGCCCCTTCACTTAACCTCCCCCTGGTAACCCCCGCTGCAGCACAAGTCTTCTAGGCTTCTGGGTGCGGCGTGCAACGGTAGCAACAAGCGCCACCAAAAAACGACCATGGCTAGACATGTTATACACACACGTCGCCAGATCAGGCTCCAGCACCAAGCCATGCCCCAATCCGGAGTCCTCAACTCCACCAACAACCCATACCATACCAAACCAATTCAATCCGATTCGAATCGTATCGAAAAAAAAAATGAAAAAGAAAAATAACTCATCGACGAGTGAGCGAAAAATCATTTTTCAAGCGTGGGAAACACTCGCCCAGTGCCAGGGGAGTGGGCGGGGTGGGCAGGTCTTAACAATTCGCCACACAGCATGGTGGCATGCCCCAAAAAAAAAAAACAGCCTATACTGGCCAAGAGGCGGTTTTTAGACGCTCATTAGCAGCGGGCGACTAAAAATGTGTTGCAGTCGCCAGTTTGTTGCCTAAGTCTTTCGTTCTGCCCTCCTAGGGCTTCCCTTCCTCTTGCTTCGCCCTTTGCTTCCTTTGACCCTATAGACTTTACACTTGTAAAAAATAGGATTTAAAATTAGTAACAATTTTAAAAAAATTTTAAAATGTTTATTCTTTAGTCTTTATATCTTTTTAACCATGTTTTCTGTATTTTATTGCATTTTTGTAAATATTAATGTAATATTTTTTTTTAGCTTAAAATATAGATTTTTTTTAAGTATAATTATGAGAACCCCTTGGCATTTATCTCTGGTAATTGATAGCACATTTCATATGCTTCAATTGTAAATGCTTTCCATCTCATTTGCATTTTTCAGAGCCCTAGGGAGAACAATTAAAAACTACAATTCAAGTTCTCTAGAAAAGAAAAGGTTCGACCAAGCCTATATCCTCTAAATTTGAAACTTAAACTTTTTTATAAAGTTACAACCTAAATTTACTAACATTAATCTTAAAAAAAAGCTTTTGTTAAAAAAAAACATTTAAACTCCTAAGAAATCATCAAACCCTTTAAAAAAGGGTATCTTAAAAAATGTATCAACATTCCAATGCCATAAATGTTAATTTTAATTAAAATTTTTGCACTTTATTAACTAATTTGTGGAATTTAAGACTGATTTTTTAATGAACCTGGTGAATACCTGGAAATCACATATAATTCCCCTAAAAGTACATATTTTTCTTGATAATTATTTGTTCAGTGCATTTTCGTGCTCTGGTTTTGTAATTTTCGATTTTCCATTTAACTTTAACTATTAACGTCTTGCTAAGTGATTTAAAATGAATGCAAATGGTGCTTTGCTTGCATTTGATCTACTTAAATATTTTAAAAGTTAAAAGAGGTTGGGAGTTGGTTTTAAAATTGATTTTTTAATACTCTTATAGCACTTAAATTTTTCTAAAAATAATTATTCAAAAAATTTAATATTTTCATAGTTGAATAGTTGAAAGGTTCTAGGTTCTTGAAATTCCATTTCTTTAATAAGAAAAATATTTATAAAAATGTATAATTTTAATAAAAATCATGTAGTTAAGCCCCTTGACTTCTAAAACACAATATTACCCCTTCACTTTATACAAAAATTTCTGTCTAAGCCACATTGAAGCTAATGGAGCCTTTTGGCCTAAAAAAATAGAGAAAAAAAAAGGCAAATTCAAGTGAAAGACAAGCAACTAGAAACATGAATTTGTCATTAGCGGCAACAAGGTTGCTTCTCCAACTTCTAAAAAAAATCATAAAAAATATACTGCAAGTCGTGCAATTGCCTTTGCTGTTCGATAATAATTTATGCAACTTGTCGGCAATGCACTAAACAAATGTTTGAACTCATGTTGTTGGCTTTGTTTGCTTGAATTGTGCCTTGTGCTTTGCTTGTTTGCTTTCTGATTGTTGTTTGCCCAACTTTGCGAAAGGTGTTATATGCCGGTCGCGTCAATTGGATCGTCCCACATGATTTCAAAACCATAAACCAGAGCACTACTACTGTCCCCTCCTGTCCGTCCGGACTCCGGACACTCCCTCCCATGCAATGTCCAATAAACATTATTCGACTGCCGTCTGGCCAGCTAATTACAAATGCTGATTGTCTCGCTGCCTCTCGAAAAGAACAAAAAATGTAAAAAAACTTAGGGGTATTTATGGGTAGGGTTTGGAAAAATAGATATAGGTTATCATACGTAGGGAAGTGTCTAAAAATGGGGTTACCTAAGGGCTATGGTTGCTCCAAAAACATAAATTTGTTGTTTCATATTTCTACCAAATAAAAATAACTTAAGTTTTATTTTAAAAATCTTAGGCTCTTTAAACCGCACAGAATGGATAAACTTAAAAGAAATTAAAAACTATTCTTACATTATGAACTTTTTTCAATTTATATAAATATTTTCAAATATATTTAAAATATAATTTATGATTT